>SCHK01096576.1:286-11218 GCA_004124795.1 Poropuntius huangchuchieni
AAACAATTGTTAATACAATATAAGCATAAAATTATGTTAAAAATAAATTAAACAGGTAATGTAGATCGAAAAAAACAGAAATAGGCATGAACATTTAAATACCATCCAATATCAACCAATACTGCTAAATTGAAACATTCCCAATATCGGATGATAAGTGTCGTGGTTGCCTCTAATACATAGGCTAAAATAAAAATATGAAAACGACAACAGTACAGCCAGGCTTAAGACCTCATCTTACCTGAGGCTGACTAGCAGAGTTGGAATCAAAGGACTAAACTACAAATTACCTGAGCTACTAGAGAAGTTCACTCTGTGAAGGACAGATTCGCCAGAGGAATTAATCCTTCTTCTATTTATTACCCTTTAAAATACCCTCAAAATGCAAAAGGTCATTAAATCTATTATGTTTCACAATGAAGCGACATGCTGGCAGCACTGAAACCTGGTGGAAGTTGTTAAAAATCTTCAAATTACCTCTAAATTAAACAGCTGTAGTAAAGGGTTAAAATAGATCTTGTGCAACACCATTCGACACTCTTTGTGTTTGAATGCGGTTAGCATATCAGTGACAACGTGAGATAATTCTTCACAAGACTTAGTATCTGTGGTTTTCTAAATATAACGTCTTATAGCTTACAGTTGTTAGTTCAAGGTACAGTTCCTTGAAAAGAAGTTGCTTATCTAGCTCTTGCAGTGAGTTAGAAAACTACATTTCCACTGCATAAGTCCATTATATGGTAAAGTGAAAAGAACGGGAGAAGATTGTGCTGATTTTCAACTCCAGATTGCCAGCTACAGCCTAAATAATAGACACCGTTGAATTTCCCTTCAGCACTTTGTGGAAAAATCCAAGCAAATCCAGCCAAAAAAGCACACCTCCTTGCCTACAACCCACGAGTAATACTAGCAAAAGAAGTACGTCTTATGCTTACTCATATTTGTTAGCCGTTACCGGAGGGTGTGCGAATTGTATTAGGACATGTGGCAGCACTTGGCTCAGTATTTCTAGAAAAGTGAATGGACAAGCGCAGCACAATTCATTCTCAAAGTAAAGTTCTCTGAGTATTCTGCACATGGCCTCAGGTTACGTTGTAATGACAGTCATAAGCTTTAGGTGACCGCGCTTGTGGCCCTGTAGACATCTCTGCTTGACCTCTCGGGACCCGTGGGAGATAAATAGGCAGTGTGCTTGAAAGACGCAACGAGCTAACTTGCCCTTGCTATTTGTATGTGCTTAGCACAGCAAGGTACGGTGTAATAACTTGGCAAAAGCACAGCTCTGGAACCGATGTGGCGAAACTATTAGGCATTAGTTCTTTGACGCATTAAGAAAATAAAGCACAGATGTTGAGCGCGGTTCAGCGCTCTCCATGGGTCTTCAAGAAGCTGCTTCATTTAGCCTGTAAATTAAATAAAGGATAGCATGGCAGCGCACCAAAAACTCACAATATCACTTGAGGACTGCGGCTCTGTCAAAGAGACCAAGTATATTTCTTCATCAACGTCCTGACAAGATCGAATTGAGAAATCAAACATTACAAAGAAATCAGTGCCAAAGCAAAGAGCAGCCTGCCATGAGGGGACATCTGTCTTCAAGCATAATCATATTCTATTCGCAGGTGGCCATCTGAATATATAAATATTTTATTATCATGTTGAAACTTTGGCAGAGAAAGTAAATTTTGCTGACATTTATATAGAAGTGTTATACCACCATGCCACCTATAAATCTCAGTGATATATTTCCCAAGCTCTTATGTGAGTCTGCTGCAAATGCCCATGTTGGCAAAAATGAAACTTTAGACCTAAAAAAGGCAGGCGCTGACTTCTGTATAATGCATCCATATGAACAGCACGGCGACGCGCTGCTGCATATATTTGTCATGCATAATATCATTCATATAAATGGCAGACTGATAAATGGGTGCATTAGTAGAGTTGGCCACATAAAATGGGTTTATTCAGCGCCGACAGGATCGCAAACTGATGCCCTTAGATGCTCAAACAGAATAAAATGGACACGCTGGTGTAATGTACAAGACAAATGACTCTACACTGGATTTGCATGGGCATGTTCCTTAAAAAATAATACAAAACTGTTTGCATCGTTTAGAATTTCTTATAATCTTGATGAGAATGTTTGCTTAGTAACGATAATGCTCAACAAAGCGTGTCTCTTGTTTGTGACCCAGCTGAAGAGACAAGTGGAGGAAGGTTGCGTTGTATAATCTCTTCTTAATACTCCCACAAAATGAACTGTAGTCCATGTGCCTGCATTATAGTAAAGATCCAACCGATAGCGCATTACTCTAATGCTATCCAAGTAAATCACTGTGACAGCTTCCCTTTCAATGATTTTGTACTAATCTTGATTTTTATATATAAAGTCATGGCAACCTTAGAGGTTTTAGACTTTTCGACCTTCCCCAATTTGTCCAATCATGCTAAATGGAGTAAAATGTGAGCTTAGAGGAACTGGCTATGTCATGATTTTCCCCATTTGCTCTTGCTTTTAACTGAGAAGAGATGTAATACTAGATATGGGAAGAAAATGTCAAATGGAAAGATGTCAATCTTTTTCACACCTGAGGGGACGGAACCAGGTTCGGTGTCATTAAATTACGGCAGAAAAAACAGTGTTACGCAGCATACTCACAGAAGATATTCATATATTACTATTAGTTTTTACAGTGGACGGGGCTGTAAATTGTGATGCTGCAGAAATTCATAAATTAAAATAAATTCAGATTTATTTGGGTTGGCTGCATTTAGATCAGTAATATTATGAAAATTAACTTTTTATTTTAATAGATTTGAAAATGTCATTTATTCCTGTAATGGTAAAGCTGAATTTTCAACAGCTCATTACACCAGTCTTCAGTGTCACATGATCCTTCTAATATGCTGATTTGCTGCTCAAGAAACATTTCTTATTATTATCAATGTTGACAACAGTTGCGCTGCTTAATATTTTCCTGGAAACGGATATATTCTTTTTAAGATTCTTCAGAATTTTCTAAAAACAGTACTGTTTTGTAACATTGTAAATGTCTTTACTGTCACTTTTGATCAATTTAATGCATCATTGCTGAATAAAAGAAAAAAAAAAAGGAAATCTTGATGATTCCAATCGTTTGAACGCTAGTGTAGATGAAAGAGATATACACAGCTGATGTGACATGCTGAAATATAATGTTTGGAAACTGCAGTCTTTCCCTTTTCATTAGATAAAAGCTGTACTTGCATGCCAAGGAAATAGCAGCCTGAGGCGTTATTAAAATGGCTGCAGAGTGAACTAACTTGCCTTCAAGAAACGTTGCTGGTACATGATTTTCCTTTTACGCTTTAACTAATTCTTAGAAGTAATAAAAAAATAACTAGCAAAAAAATAAAAAGAGATATAATACTAGATTTGTGTAAAACCTACTGTACCTTTAAGAACCTTGGGGTCATTGCAAATAAATTAATACTTTTTTTCCTCAAGGATGCATTAAAATGATCAAAAGTGACCTTTAAGACATTTATATTTCTACTAAAGGTTTCTATTTTTTCATACTTTCAACTCATCTAAAAATCCTGAAAAAATATATCAGTTTCTACAAAATTATAAGAAATGTTTCTTTAGCGTTAAATCAGCATATTGGAATGATTTCTGAAGGATCACGTGACACTGAAGATTCAGCTTTGCCATCACAGGAATAAATTACTAATTAAAATAAATAAACTTGTCAACTACTACTTCCAAACCACTTTCCACAGAAACCCACACAGCAGTGCAGCACAACAAAATGCCATTATTTTCCAGCCATGGAAGAACAAAAAACATCTAATTGACAATTAAATTCAATTTAGGAAAATAGGAGAGGCTACAAATGTACTGTTTTGGGATTGTTGTGACTGAGGCTCGCAGGATGTTGCTAAATGAAAGTACACTGCACAGTCACTGGGGAGACAAAGTGACTTTAGAAATAGCTCGAAAGCAGTTGCTGTCCAGTTCTGTGCGTTGTCCATACATCTTCTTGATGTCATAAGCCAAAGGTTGAAGCGGTCGGTGAGAGGTCTTACCTGAGGGGAAGTGCTCATTGATGGCCCAGTTGTCCACCTGAAGTGTAGCATTGCCCCCATTTCGGGTGAAGCGCACTACATGGTACTTGCCGTCATTTACAGCGGTGCTGCTCTCCTGAACAGTGATATCAGACGTTCCAATGTTGAACGTGACTCCAATTTTGCCTTGTTCCTGAAAAGGATGAGGAAAAACATCAGTTTTGTCCACAACATCTACATTAATAACAAACACATGGGATGAATTCAGGTAAATTTCGTGACCTTTTCCCATTCATATTCACCTTATGTATTTTTCCTGTACTTGCCTCAATGAAGAGATGCATTTATNCAACAAACACATGGGATGAATTCAGGTAAATTTCATGACCTTTTTCCATTCATATTCACCTTACGTATTTTTCCTGTACTTGCCTCAATGAAGAGATGCATTTATTCTGTGTTGATTAATTTTTAATGACGCAGTTGCCCTTGAAATCTGTCACCTCTTGCTTTGCTTTTGTTCTAGCAGGATCCTGAATAATCTATTAGCATTAGTGACCCCTGATAAACTTGTCCGCTTGATGAAAAGTATTCATCAGCCATTAGCACCCCCCGTCTTTGGAGGTGAAGAATCTGGCTCATTGATTTACATAATGCAGTGAAAGTGGACTAAATCAATAGCATTAGCTAAAACAGAGAAAGAGATAAGAATGATTAATGGAACAGGAAGGTGTGCAGTGTTTGCCCTCATGGATCCAGGAGGCTGTGTGCAAATGTAGCTGCAAAGATTCCCACTATAAATTAATTAGCACAGGCTCAATGAGCATCGGTGGAGCAGGAAACATTGAGGAAATGTTTCATCCATCGTCAATGGCATGAATTAACTATGTGTTTTGAAAGTGTCTGCTGGAAACCAGCCTATAAGCTGGTTTGGTAGTTTTAACGGGTTTGGGCCCTTGTCAGCTGCTCAGACCGGCTAAATCAGCATTTTCTGTGTTTTTTTTTCTTCTTCTTTCTCTGCAACCGTTTCATCCTCTGCAACGCACTCTCTCTACCCCCCTCCTGAGCCCTCTGGGTTGCATGGATATATTTTATGGTTATGTTAAACCGAATCTGGTGTTGTTCTTATCTCTTGCAGCATGGAAAATGACGACAGATGATAAATTGTATCAAGGGAGATGTTTATCACCGCAGAGTGCATTTATCACAGAAAGATCTCTGTGAGAGAAATCTGGGCCAGTTCTCTCAAGTTCATTTGGAAGACTTTCCCAAAGACCGGAATGCTGTGTATATTCTTCTCTGTTTTTGTCTTTAATTAACCCTTATGTTTTATTGATATTGACTTTACTGATTTCATGTTTGGGGTATGGTGTTTGGTACAGTGATATACACTACATTATTTTTTTCTTTTATTCACCAAGGGTGCATTAAATTGAACAAAACTAACAGTACAAAATTTGAAATTTTACAAACAAATGTATATTTCAAAAAGATACAACTCTTTTTACCTTCTACAAAGAATGATGAAATGCATCACGGTTTTCAAGCACTTTCATAACACAATAATAAAAAAAGTTTCTAAGTCAGCATATAAGAATGATTTCTGAAAGATCATGTGCCAATAATGATGAGAGTAGTTGCAATTTAGGTTTGCCATCACAGAAATAAATTCTGATTTAAAATACACCAAAATAGAAAACAGTTTTAATAATATTTCACAGTATAACTGTTTACTGTATTTTCGAACAAATAAAGGCTGCCTTAGTGATAGTAATGTGTACAGTAAAATGTTTATAGCAATTTCGAAATTAACCACAGATATTGAGAAAACATGGCTATTTATTTCAAAATTGCAGTTAAAATTGTACTATGTAAGAAATATGAGAACTATATATATTCATACATTTAAAAAAAATACATGTATATATACATATACTTTAACCTTCTTTTGTATCACAAAGTAGACATGCACTTTTAAGAAAAGTGCCTAGTATCCTTTCTAGTAATTCTGTTCATGTTTTCATAGTTTAACTCAGTGTAAATTAATATTTGTAAAAAATGTTTAAAATAATTTTTTAGAAGTATCAACCTGACTGCATGCAGATTCATCAACCAAATTAATCACAAATAATTACACAAATAGAATACTGCATCTCACTGTTCAGTGTCTGAAATTATGAGTGGAGCATTTTAAACACGGTTTAAGTCAAATATAATTTGAATAATGCCTTTCAATGCTATTTTCTATTACACACCATACTGCTTTTTTAATTGTACTAAATTGATATGTTAAATTGACATCCATAATAATTACTATTTCAAATAATTGTTTTATTTATGTTCCACTTCATGCCATGCCTCCTTTAACTATAATAAATGGCCTCTTGTAGCTTATGGCTATATTATATTTAATGGATAGATATTCATAAGCTTGTCAGTGTGTGTGGTATAGTTTTAATGAAGTGTTTGTGTTCGATGATACTTCAAGTCCTTCGAGACCGTCTTTATAGAGGAAGGAGGATTGTACGTTACTGTAACCCGGCCTTTCTTCCTGCATGAAAAGCTACAGAAAACATATCTCTGCCCTCTCGTAAAATATTAATGAGATGAAAATGAGTCAAAACACATAAAGAGCACTTTGCTAAATCTGTTTCCACAGACTTACACTTACACACACACACACACACACACAGTGAAATATCTAACCGCCCTGTTACTTTTCACTTTGTGAAAGCCTCTTGCTGCTGTATTACTTGTTTGATCACAGAAACACTCTTTTACATTTAGCATCAAAGAGTTTATAAGTGTCTCTCTCTTGCACTCTCTTTCGTACATCCATCTCATCCCTCTTCCACCTTCCAATTCCAATACTGCAACGTTTTCGTATCCAGGAGGGTAAAAGGACGAATAAACTCTTGGTTTTTGAGCAAGTGATACATGAAAGGAAATAGTCTGTCACGCACACACACTATATTGAACGTTGTGTCAGCGCTGCATACAGGAAGAGGGAGCAAATACAGAACAAGCTCGGTGCAATTTTTCTATTATGGGTCAATGACAAATAAAGATGGTCAAGATCAATGAAAAGAAGAAATGTTATCTTTTCATTCATGTTGGTTTTTTTTGAAAAAGAAAGAAAGAAAAAGAAAATTCAAGGTAAAAACAAATACTGCTGTTGTTGTTTTTTTAATTATCTCGAATCATTATTATTATAATGAATCATTACAGTTATTTTTGGGTTACTCAATTTCACCTGAAATAACCAGTAAATAAAATAATTAAAACATGACACATAGTCATAGACATATTTTATGATTTTCTTGTTTCATTACACCAAAATGGGTTCATGAACATTGGTTATGCTAATTTTCTTTTTCTTTTAATCTAATAAAGTTTGTTTAATCATTTTATGAGAATTCTAAGACTTATTTCTTTAATACAATTTCCAAACCTCCTACGATTTTTTATTTTTATTTAATTAATTTCAATAATCCTGAACTTTAAATACAAGGCTGCATGCCACTTAATACTTTTGGATGATGCTTTTAGGACATTATTGAAAAGTACCTAGCCAAATATACAGCTCTGCTGCAGGCACAGTGTAAAGTGACTGGCACGTCCAATTACTCATTGTGTATTTGAAGTGGAATAGGACATGAGGGGGAAAAAAACACAGATTGCCAGAATGAGTTTAAAACAATGGGGCCACATAATGATTTTGCAAGCAGAAAAGCTAAACAAATAAAATTAGAAAAAAAGAAAGTTGGCAAGAAAGCATGTTCCTTTTGCAAACATTGTGCAGACAATCAAGGCTTAAATTAAATCTTTATATTAAAAGTATATAAACAGACTCCACAAGCTGAAACCATACAAAGAGCAAATTTATTCATTATTCATCATTTTATCAGACGTTGTCTCTATGTTGGATAATGATCCATTAAAGTCACGGTGTGTTTACAGCAACTACCGCTAAAACCCCAATCTGTATCTTTCGTAATTGAATCCCTCTTTTATTCCACGGGCCACTTCATTTGTTTTGCTGTTAACCTCCATCAAAATATTCTAATGCGCCATTTTGATATGCCTTTCAGGATAAACTAAACAACAAAAAATCGCAAGTAATAAACAAACAGCAGTAGGAACAAAGCAAGTGTGGCCTTATTTGTATTCTGCGACACGCTCCTCTGATAGCCAGACAGTTAGAGTCCTGCTCCTAGAATGCAAACTCCAATCATTACAGTCATCAATTGTGCTGTTCTTGCTCTCCTCTGCTGTGTGAGGAGCAAAGAGGTTTGCCCCACTGTATCACCTGGACAAATTGATAAGTGGCTAAAAGATGAACCTTCTCTCCCTGTGAGTGCCCGTCTGTGGAGAGCTGATAAGACGAGATGCTCCTCAATTGGTAGTAAAGAGAAAATGGAAGTGACAATTTTTCGTAGCTGATTGTTTCATCAATATAAGAGTCGATATTTTCAAGTCCGCCGCTAAATAGTGTGGGATCTTTTTCGGAACGACTTCATTACTTTGGGTTTAATCTGTGTCTCACGGCGTGTGCAAAAGAATAAGAAATAGCTGTGGGATACATTTAATGGAAAATTAGCAAGTAAACAAAATGGACACGCATTTGCGACACTGCATACGTTTTAGAATGCACTACATAATGTTTATTGAGAAACAAGATGGGTTTGATTCTTTGTTGCACTGTTACAGCATTTATAGTATAATAAAGACACTTTCGCTTTAGATTATGGAGAAAGCGAGGCATCGTGTTTATGATGTTTTGTTTATCGCACTAATTAGACCAGCATGGAGGGAGAAGTTTCAGCAGCTTGACACTTGCAAACGCCTTATTAAACAGAATGAAAGCTTACCCATAACCACGAGATCTAAAAATGCCTTTAAACAACACAACAACCCTCCTGAACTCAAGTAAACTGACTACAATTAGTCCTTCAAGTCGCTCATTGCTACTTAAACTACTGAAAGAAGATTTTCAATTTCCCACAGCCTTTCAATTAGGTTTGCTGATACAGGCGAAATCTCGAGGGAGCCTGGTGTCCGTGGGACATCTGCGTTGAAGAGCTGCTGTGTTTCCAGAGTAGTTTATGGAGATATCAAACATGTTGATGAGGCAGAAAGCGCTCTTTAATTCACTGCTAGCTGCTGATTTGCCTGCCAAGGCTATCGGGTCCACAAAACACCGACAGCTGCCAGACAATACTTAATCTACCCAGAACTTGCTACATCGACACTCTTATATGGGAAACGGAAAACAACATGGGGGGGAGAACTTATATGAAACAGCTTTGCTGACAGTAAACAGAGTCAAAGTTTCTTTCAGAAGTACAAACACACAATAGAAAAGAAAAATGCACGGTGAGTTTGAGACTGAACGGCCTTCAGTGGTTCATATCACGGTGTGTTTCAAGGACAGCGCTTCTCTGTTTCCTTGCTTTTTAAAACAAAAAAGAAAAAAAAGATGAAGGTCCTAAACACTTGGATGTGAGACACATTCAGATAATGATTTATGGTCTACAGGTAACAAACCAAAGAGTACAATGCATGCACTTTACAACACCGACTAGTAGAATTTTTCATCTTTCCGTTATGCACACAGACCATGAGTGCATAAATATTAATATACAGGACATATAAAAGATGCTATGCGAAGTCAGGAGGATCAGATGCCTCATAACTCTAAAAAAAAAAAATACTAATAAAAGGAAGGCATCTGCTTATCACATTGAGTTTGATCTGTCATGTGAGCAGAATATGAGTAGCCACATCCTCAGGGAGGTCACAAGACAAAGACATTTGTGTGTTTCGTCTGCGTCTGATGCTGATCAGTCAAAATGTTATCTAAACAGCCCTCTGCGACATTATAAAGTACTCCACCTTGAGCCGACGTCCACTAGATGTTATTTACGAAGATCCGTTCTGCAGACCAAAGCAAAGCTGGGAGATGCAATTTTTTTTTTTTCCTTCCAATTTTCTAATTTGCTTTGTCAACAGATTGAGAAGGAGCTTATTTTAGGGGGAAGTGTGGTGCAAAATGTGCCAAAATGGCACGCGCCACTGCATCTTCTCTCCAGTACAACTGGAAAACTGAAGGAGAAGTCAAGCCGTCACAAAATCATCTACACTCTGATGGTTCGTTACACTTTATTGGTAATTAGATCACCATTACCCGGAGGGGGCAATCCGATTATGTGGGCTACATCTCGTTAAAAAACACAACTCATACTTCCGAGTCACTAATTCAAATCGCAAATGAAAAAAATATATGCTAATGAGATGCAGGATGGGCATTTAGCTCAGAGCATAAACTGACAGTAAAACCATAAACTAGAATTTCCTCGAGAAAATTCTCAGAGCTGAGTGGAACATCCTGGTTCTTGAAGTTAAAAATCCCATTCATTTGCTCCACACAGAAATTGGACATATAAAGTTACTCCAATGGATACAGTGACTGTCAAAACCACAGATTCACTCACAAATTAAACAAGTGAACAAGTCACTGTATTACTCATTCAACCAATTTGTTCAAAATCATTAACATTGTCTTCCATTCATACAAATACGAAAATTCAAACGTGCAAAGTTTTGCATCCTTCTCAAGTTCAAGTTTTATGATACAATTACATAATTGATAAGTAATTAATGAAATGTTTTAAATACGCTTATTACTACTATATACACTACCATTTAAAAGTAATTCAGTAAATAAATAAGTACTTGGAAAACTTACAGTAACAGTATACAAAAATGTTTTTTAAATAAATTCTGTTCTGTTCAACTTACTATTCACAAAGAATCATGAAAAAAGCAATGATTTTCACAAAAATATTTAGCAGCACAAGTATTAAAGGAACACTCCACTTTTTT
>SCHK01096750.1:0-18754 GCA_004124795.1 Poropuntius huangchuchieni
TGAACAGTTACAGCTCTGAGGGCAAGTTAGTATCCAGAGCAAAGTAAACTCTTTTTTTTTTTTTTGCAGATCTAAACCACATATTTATATATCAGTTTTTTTTTTTCACAATTTTGCATCAGTACCTCAAGACTTCGCATACATTTTAAAGTTGATTAAAAGTGGCAGTTTGTTACAAAAGATTTATATTATAAATAAATGTTATTTTCATCAAAGAATGTATTAAGCAGCACAGCTGTTTGTGTCACACTGAAGTAATGACTGCTGTAAATTCAGCTGTGCTGTCACATGAATAAATTACATTTAAAAAAATATAAATGGAAAACAGCTAATATATTTCACAATAATACTTTAGTATATTTTTAATAAAATGAGCATACAAGACTTCTTTAAAAAATGTTGAATGGTAGCGTACAGTACTGTGTGTGTATTATGATGTATAATGTAACCTCATCCTAATTTCTGGGATTTTACCCGAAGCTGACCTGCTTTCGCACTCCTTTAAAATGACTTGTCTCTGGTGTTTTTAGCCATTCCCATCACTCATACATAAGTGGTCTCTCAACAGGCTGTGTGTCTTGTTCATATGAGCTTCTCTTCTAGATTTATTTGGAAAAACCATAAGGATAAGCTAATAGAAACAGTCTGATTTACAGAGCTAATGCTTTGTCCACTACTTTCTCAGCTCCATTTTTGGAGCCAGATGGCAAGCGGTACTCCCCTATAATAATTAAAATATCCATCATCTTCAGAGAGGGGTCTTGGCAGGGTCTGTAGCTCCATAGAGAACGGCAGCCGCGCTTCTCTTTGTGGCTTCAGAGCAGCGGCCGGTCGCCGTGTCAGTTCACAGAGTATGACTCCATGATTTAAGGCTTATTTCACGTTAACGTGTTTTAAATAGTCTGAAATCACACGAGGCTGTTCATATGGTAGCACGACATGGGCTTACACGTCCCTCAGACATTCCTGCTGGAGTTAGGTAATGGAAATTGTGCTGGTCTCAAAGGAAATATTGAGTGTATTAAGAGGGGCCTTAACGCAGGACAGAGTTTACATACCATACACAGCGCAAGTCTGCTGCTGGAGGAGATGGGCTGCATTTCACTAGCTTTTGAACTCTATATGAGGGCAGCAGGCTCATTCTGGAATAGCAGATTTCATCCAAATAAACTAATTGTTTTATAGGTTCTTGTTTGTTTTCATATGTTGGTATCTACTGTCCAAAAATTTGATTTATGACAAAAAAGTATTTAATAACGGCTGAATTTGAATTGCTGCCTTACAGTTGACATCTATCCATTCTTTTGTCTATCTGATAACCTGTGTATGTCTCAGTTTGATCTTCTCAGGGATGAGGTTAGGGGCCGACAGCCAGTTCAGTGACTTCCTAGATGGTCTTGGCCCTGCTCAGTTGGTGGGTAGACAAACACTTGCCACGCCTGCTATGGGTGAGTAAACATCTTCATATATGTACTGACTAAAGTCTGTCTCAGTTGAATTTGATGCCATGGAAAACTTTAAAACACTTTGTTTTTTGTTTTGTAGGAGATGTTCAGATTGGACTGATGGACAAGAAAGGGCACCTGGAAGTGGAGGTTATCAGGGCCCGTGGTCTTACACCTAAACCAGGTTCCAAATCGCTGCCGGGTGAGAGTGTGCCAACAATGCATACAATCATTTTCATTAGCAGTGTATAATAGAATATAGATCAAGGATTCATTATATGTCTTCTACTCATTACGCAAGCACTGTTATTTGTACGAGTAATGAGTAAATTAATTCAGTGCACTGAATTTTTTTTAATGTAAGCATGTAACCATTTATGACCATTCATAAATGGCCAGTAAGATTTTTTCATATATTTATATATAAAAAATTAATACCCTTAGAGCAAGGACGCATTGATCAAAAGTGACTGTAAATACATTTACATCATGTGAAACTGAAAACTAGCATATAAATGTATATTGAAATAGAAACAGTTATTTAAAATGGTAATAATATTTGACAATATTACTATTTTACTATATTTTTGATCAAATATACGCAGCCTTGGTCAGTAAGAGAGACTTCTTAAAAAAAGTTTTTATAATGCTTAATGGAAACGTAATTTAAAGTTTATTAATGGAGTGATTACATCCCTAAAATGTGATAATTTATACATTGTACTAATTGTAAATGAGCACAAATTGAGCACTACGTCTGGTCTTCACAGCTCCCTATGTCAAGGTCTATTTGCTGGAAAACGGAGCGTGCAAAGCCAAAAAGAAAACCAAGATTGCACGGAAAACGCTTGATCCCTTGTATCAGCAATCGCTGCTGTTTGAGGAAAGTCCGCAGGGTAAAGTTCTCCAGGTATGAAGCAAATTTCCTTTTTTGTTTTCCTTTTTCCCTTCACAGTCTGACATTTGTGCGTACTGACCACCGAATGTGTCTTCAGGTAATAGTCTGGGGAGATTACGGCCGCATGGACCACAAATGTTTCATGGGAGTCGCCCAGATTCTTTTAGAGGAGCTGGATCTTTCTAGCACAGTGATCAGTTGGTACAAACTGTTTCCCCCTTCATCATTGGTCGACCCGACGTTAGCTCCTCTCACTCGTCGCGCTTCCCAGACCTCGCTGGACTCTTCAGGGCCGCCGGGCATCAGGTCCTAGTGAACGGACGGGAAACGCACGACCCAGTGGACCAAGGACCCGAGGCAACAATCAGAACCAGAGCGGCAGATAAAGAGACAGATGGACAGAATCATGATCAAAGCTTTGCTGAAGCCTGACAATCACTTCTCTCTTTTACTTTTGATCTTTGGGTTGTAGAGATTTCCTTTGATCCACTCTGCTCCTTTACTGCATGTTTTGTTGCTGAGATGACGATTCGACCCAAATAAAAAAAGAGAAGGAAGGGAGAGGCAGCCGAAACGCGATCCCGCTTGGTCTGACAGGAAGCGGAGCCCACAGTGGCGCCGGTAGCCTAGATTGCTCTGGTCAGTCAGCGCATTTATTTTCTCACGTGTTGGCGAGAGTGAGAGGACAGCACTGCCCCTCCTCTATATTGCACTTTCAGGAAGTCCCTCTGCTGAAAGACCAGAGGTCGAGGGTTAAAGGTCAAGATTTAGTCTTCTCAGAGAGTTTCCTCTCTGCATCACGGATGCTGCATCCGAGGCCCCGCCGTGTGCCGGTCCGGCACGAACTCAGACTCAGATTGTGTGACTGTGGCGTGTGTGTGTGTGTGTGTGAGAGAGAGTGAGAGTGTGCGTCTAAGAAGGCAGGGAGACGCCTGAGAACCTTTTAAGTCTGTTTACAGCAGTCGCCACCGACTGCTTTGCCTTTTCACGTTAATGTTGATTTGGTAAATAGGCACACTTTGTAGAATGTGAAAACATGCTTCATGTTTTCTGACATTTGTGTCATACGAGCTTCACGGACGACACAAAACCACTTGTATTTGATTCACCGGGACTGTAAGAAGCTGCCACTATCATTTAACAGGAAACGTTAGCTCACTAATGTTTCGATTCGTTGATTCGAATGATTCGAATCGTTCGATTTCCAGGTTTCACGCCATCACCAATCATATCTTACAGGCATTTCCGAGCACTTTTAATTCAGTTCCGTTTGGTAAAGGACCTGTACATACCGATATTAGAATTTCTACCCGACTAGAGTTTACATTATTTTAACGCAAGCACAAATGCTTGATTTTTGAATAAAAAAGAGAAAAAGTTCAAGCTTTTGGGGATTAAAAGTAATACAGAAAAGAGGCCAAAATCGGAAGCTTCCTATTTTTAGCAGTTTGTCATCAGTTTAGTTGATTATAAAACCAATCTCACATCCCCCCCTGAGCATTTTGAATGTGACAGTGAGACGTTCCAACAAGGGGAACAGATGCCACCAACGAGGGGAACAGCATGAATCTGGAACTGTTCCAAGTTGCATGCACATTTTGTAAAACAAGACAGATGAGAAAAAAAGAGACTACAATAAGTGTGTGTTAGTTCCACAAACTGTAGGCCAGCTTGTATGTTGCATGTACTTGTACAGTTTGCTTGTACTTGATATAAATAGATTATCAAATAAAACGAAGCCATTCATTCCATGTGTGGGCATTTGGCCGGGTTCAGCCATACACACAGGCCTTATTTTGGGGCTGAATGTCTATAAGAATTTTTGAATTGTTTGATTTCCTTTTCTTTCTTTCTTTCTTTCTTTCTTTTTTAACCCTGGATGGATAAATAAGTGCTGTACTGTAGTACTGAGCAAACACAAGGCCCTATTTTATTGAAGATGTTGGTGTTCACTGTAGTCTGTACTACTGTGGGGCTAAAACTAAGGTAGATAATCTGTATAAAAACTAGAGCTATCTGTATATGGAATATAATTATGAAAATCACAATGACTTAGAGATATATCGATATTGAAACAGAGTGTATCAAGTAAACATCACTTACGTACATGCATATATTGTAAATATGAGTCTGCAGAGAAGTTTACTTATATTTACAAAGCGGCCCCATTCAAGTTAATGGATCAGTGCTCTGTCTCTTGGTTCTGCTGAGCGGAAGAAGGGATGCCTCCAAAGTTTTATTTTAGTGATGCCCAATCTGACGAGAGAAATTTGGACCTCTATCGACCTGTTGCGTTACCGTAAATGCTCACGAATCCTCGTTTCAATGAGAAGTTTACTTTATATGCCTGGTTACGGCAGACTTATTTACTTTGTCAGTATTATTCAAGGATACTGATTGTTTACAGTTCGTGTGTTCCACTGAAACAAAATTGAAAGTATTCACTGCAACATTTCTTGTTTGTACAGCAGACGTGGCTCAAATAATGTGTATGTTTTATATTCAAGAGTTCATTTTTATTATTTACAAATAAAAGACTGTGTGGAAGAAAATTGGTGTACCGATGTTTTGTATTATATTTAGCTTTTTTAAATACGTCTTACGTGTTATCATTGAAAAGGTGTAAGGATATTTGGGTACTAAATAAACCAAATCAAGGTCCATCCAGTAGCGTCCTGTCCACCAATGCATCATACTGTAACTAATCATAATCCAATCTCTCCACCACGTGGAGATAAACAGCATTACACTGTTGCTTCCTTTTGTTTAGGGTTTATTTTGATTTGTTTATTTATTTATTTACAGTTGTGCAAGGTCACTGTTTAACAAGTGCTAAAAATACTACTCTCAGTGCTTCAGATTTCTGGTTGTGTGTTTATATAACCAGTGAGCAGCTGTTCTTATGCCTAATTCAATTATATAGCCGATTGTAATTTAATGTCTGTTCGGATAAGCAATAAAAGTAGCCATTCTGAAGTCTAGTGGAACGTGACCTTAAAGAAAAATGCACTAAATTACTTGTATAGTGTTATGCTTTTATTATTAGTTATAATAAATTTTTATTCAGCATAAAGCATTTTATTCACTCACTGGTCCTATTGTAATGCTGGTGCACTGGTCAGTAACACAGAACAGGAACCAATATTGTTATTAGGCCATAATATTATACTGATGCATCACCACTGAAAATCAAATCGAGCAATGGCATGTCAGGAAATCATGACGTCATTGCACAGTTAGTTGGATTGTAATAAAACAGTGCTGTTTTTTGAACCAAATCATAATTTTAAAACTGAAATCAAAGACAGACCATGATGTTAAACAGAGTAGTGAGGCAAGGCAGGTTTATGTATGTACACTATCCAAAAAAAAGAAGAAAGCTGTCACTGGTGTGGTATCCTTTCATATTTCCTTCAAAATGTGAATAGTACCTGCAAGGGTGCATATTCTGAGATTTTAAAGGCTTCTGAGATTTTACACAAAGGTTATATGTAAATAGACATGACAGAGACAGAAAATGAAGACGTGAAAGTGCAAACAATAAAGGCTTTAAAACATTAAAATAACAAAAGAGCAGGTATAAATAATATGCATTTTTTCTCTCTCATAGAATCAGAACCAAAAATACAGCAAAAGAAAAATAAAGGGGAATTTGATGAGTGTACTGTATTTATAAAATACCTTTGGTTATCTACACTAGTGTTATTTTAATATTATTTATATATTTCATTTTATAAAATTTCATTTTAATTTTAGTTAACGTTTTAGTCATTTTTCTTCTATTTAAACTCATTTACAGTATTTCAGTTAAGGCAGTATTTCTGGGTAAGTTTAATTGTTTCATGTAAAATTTTTCATACTTTCATTATGAAGACAAACATGGCCTAGGAGCAGGGCACTCTTGATGCCCCTGTTTTTTTTTGTTTTTTTTTGGAGAAAGAAAGGGTCAAGAATGTCAACAGATGGAAACCAGGTGTGTTTTTGAGACCAGACCTATTTTGGTCCACCATGTACTGCAGACGGCCCACCTGATGCCGAGAATGTGGTAATTGGACAACACAAGCCGTACCAGCATTCGGGTCCAACAATGTGCGTGTGGTTGAATCTGAATGGCTTTAACAGGAAGAAATAACAAGACAGTAAATTACAAGATGATTTGTTACTGTGAAATGTCAGTGTAAGGAAAGCTAACTGAAAAAATCAGTGCAGGAAGTTGTTGTGGAGTTTCACTGGGAACATTCCAGCAGCCAGGGGTAAATTTGGTTTAAACTGATATAAAATATCTGTGACATATTTGTACTTTGTTGTAATAACTTGCTACTTTAAAATGGTTAAACCGTCTGCATGTTTATCAATAAAAGAGAATAAATACATAAATACACTATAAATGAAAAATTAGCCATTATACAACATTTCAAACACTTGTATACTACTCTTATAAAATTAAAAGAAAAAGAAAAAAGGAAGAAAAATACACCTGTAATTGCTTCCAGGCAGTGTTATTTTGTCATTGAGGTCCTAGTTTTTATTTTTATATTTTACATTTTCATTTTAAATTTACATAAGTTTTAGAAATTTCAGTAATTTTGTTGTTTTTATTTGTATTCTTTTTTTTTTTCTAAATATGTACGCCTATGTAGATTTGATTTCACGTGTGCAATGGGATAAATTAAGCTTTCTGAAACTTTGAATCAATTGAACCATTTACGATTCACTCGCTCGAAACGCCATGCGCCAGTGACGCCTGCTGGTCAGAGCGGTGAAAATGCGAAAACTCAGCCCAACACGAATAAAACTCTTTCTTTTTGTTAATAAAAATGATTGAAATTCTGAAATACTGAAATCACGTGGCAGTTTGATACGCGCTCCGAATCACTAGTTCGAAACAAATGATTCCAACACTGAATCGTCACTTGAACTCATTGAGTTGCTGAGTGAATCTTCTGACGGAATTGCAGGTTATCATTACTTTAAGTGATATCCGCTTTAAATGAAAGTTTATGAGTTGAAGGTTGGACAAGAGTTAAAAAAACAACATTAGCTTATAACAAAGTCTGAAGGTATGAAATGGTTCGCGTTCTCTCGTGTGAACAGGTGAATCAGTCAGCGGTGGATTGTGAAACAAGCATTCAGTAAGTAGGCCTACATTCATAAACTCAGTGCTTCTGCAGTGCCAGTCAGCTGTTAATGGAAAGTGTCTGTTTTGTCTGGTTTCAGACTGCTTGGGAAATGAAACCAGTGCCTTGAAAAGATTTCAAACATTTTTAAAACGGGCTGATTTATGGCCAGTCTTGCAAATATGTAAAAAGCATATCTTGCGCTCCATTCTTCAAATGAATCTATTGCTAATATTTTAAGTCTCTTTACTCATTTCTCTTTGCCTTGATCCCGATGGCCATATAATCTTCATAGCTTTTTATATGACAGGGGTTATTGGAGAGTTTGTCTGGGTTCTCACTATCCCTCACCACCGTGCCATACTCACATTCTGCAGAAATGTGTTTCAGGTTGATGGATTAAGGAGGCCTTAACATTTAGAGGCTTTTGTAAACTCTCTGTTGATTAACAGATCTTATGGCCAAACCAAGACTACAGTTTAACCTAACATCTAAATCAGTGAATCTGATTTGATTGTAATGTTAATTTGATTGTGATTTCTTATAATTAGTGATAGCCTATAAACAACTGCAGAGAGCTTGGCATACAATGATAATATATGCAGGCCTAAATCATATAAGCTACATGGAACCACACTATTATAAGAATTTTTATTTATTTATTTTAATTTAGGCTATTTTTTTAAGCTGTTTTGTTTTTTAGCTATATTTCACACTTCTATCAATGCTTTGTAAATGAATAGGGTATATTCAAGTCTGTATTAACAGACTCACACCACTAGAGTGTGTTGTTGTTAGCTGTGAATGATTCCTTTTTGGAGACCTATCCACACAATAATAGTAAAAAAAAAAAATATGGAAATACATTTTTATGGTCGTAATAATAATGTATGAATGACAAAAATGTAGTACCTGAAAGCCTACCCTCAGCAGCAAAATGATTACATTAGGATAAAAATGTCCTGTTCATAAGAGTTTATGCTTTAAGTTCATACTGTATGTAGACATTTTTACCATCCAAATACAGCTGTAAATTTGAGTTTTGCACGGCCAGGATCACTAAATAAACTTAATAAGGATGATAATATTTGTATTGTAAACACAACAGGTGTTCTTGCTCATTTAGTTTATGCCTTTCTGTTACACTTTTGGTAGTTTTGTTAATCAAAGCTTAAACAGCTTTTGCACAGGTGCAAGAAAAGCTTATATGGCATATGTACTATAATTAATGTACTGTAATTCTATTCTTAGTGTGAGAAATAGTAAAGATTTTGTATCCGTGCTATTGGCACATTAAGCATAAAATTTTAACTTAAAGGCTTGCAAAGAAAAAAAAAACATTGTCTAATTTCTCATGCATGTGAACCAGTTTCTAAGAAGTATGAAACAAGATGCTGATACACAGCCTATTATGTCTGTCCAAGCCTGATATGACCGGAAGAATAATGCTGTAACAATATTTGCTGATTTATTAATATGATTATTCATTTAGATATGGTAATCATGTAAAAAGAGATTTGCTCACATGGAAGGACATTATAGTGACAGACTAGATTGTAACACTTCAATGTAAGGTTCCAATGATAATGTTATTCTGGAAGATTTCCCTGAATTACAGAGACAATCAGTGAAGCGCTGAACAGCTGCGTTTGGCATCTTACTTTCTTCCACACACACACACACACACACACACACACACACACACACACACTCAGGGCTGTTTTATTGACAGTCTCTTTATTTCATGTAGCCTAATGCTTTTGCATTTCTCTTGTATAGCCTATTATTCAGCAGTCTCACAGTCTGACATATATTAGGTAGGCTATGCTTTGACTTTGTGCCTTGATCTGTGCAGTGTATTTAATGTGCATTATTGGCATGACAACTAATTGTTATTTTTAATGCCAAAGTATTTGAATTAGCACTGTATAATAAAAAGAGTGGAAAACAACGCATATAACAGGGCACCTGAAAAAGAAATGTAACATTCTTAAGAATGCTAGCTAGAATAATCTAAACAGTTAAATATGTAGAATATAATTAAATAACGTTCACATCATTAAACATCCAGCTTAGCTGCTAATTAAACTGTATGCCGCTTACCGGCGTATGCATATTATTTCTTCTCGGATCACGTGATTTGTCTGGCAGCGGCTCCTTTAGATCCGTGGGCTCCGTGATTACCGGATCAGACTGAAGCGTTTTCAGTTGAGCCCTGTTTTGAAACACAGACAGACTCAGTTATGCGCTTAAGTTTATTTGTTTGGTGTTTCTATAAAGTGTCTTTTGAGGAGAATCTGTTCTGCCACCACAGTGAGTAGAGAACTATTATTAGATGTAATTCAAACACTTTTGTAAGTCGATTCAAGATGATGTGGGCACAGCGTTGTTATAGTTAGTCTATCAATGATGACAAAGATCCCCTGGCTTAAATAGCTTTGTTTCACTGTAGTTTTGGAGGAGATTGTCAGCTGTGTCTTTAGAAACATACGTTTTTCACATAAATGTGCTGTCGTTAGTCCGAGCCGTTCAGCAGAGACTGACGCGCAGTTCTCGACATAAATGGGCATATGCAGAAAGAGCGGATGGCGATGCCAAAGCACTTGGGAATCAATCGCGATTAAATATTAAGTATGGATTCTAAAATGACATTTTAAAGAGGGGACATCAAAAACGTTTTGGGGTAATAAAATTAAACTCGAAACTAAATAAAAACGCGAGCCAGCGAATTATGCGGTTATTTTACACTCTTGATCAAAATAAATAGGCTAGGCCTATTTAATTAAGCTTGAACCCTCACCCCAACAGCGTATAGTATATATGTTTTAGCCCTTTTTAAACATTTCAGGAACTACAAAAGTTAGATAACACCTGAGAGCACGTTAGAGGAAAAAAAAAAAATAAAAAAAAAAGCCAAAAAATATTTCTAGGCTAGCCTATATGGCAAGTATGAAGCATTCTAACTTGTGTATTTAAGCGATCAAGTAATTTCGGTTGCTCAATCAATCTCATTTGACCCCCAAACCCCAAAAACGTTGTAGTGAACACCCCGATTTTAATAAAAAAAGAATTCAATAAGATCGAGAACACAAGGTGGTAACCATAGCAACAGTACGTCGCTCAAGTAAACATAACTCTCATTCTTTATCATCTTTCTACTTTATTTATCGCAAGTATATCATTAAAAGTTTTGTATTTAGGTATGTTAGACTGACCTCGACAGATTGCGGTTCGAAAATTAGCCTATAAAATGTAATGTAGCTAGCCTACTGACAGAAACTGTCTTAAAAATTACCCGCTTAACTGAAAGTAGCCTAAGCGCACGCTTCGCAGTAAAACTCATAATTTGCTTGCATTGTAGGTGTTTAAGTCCTACATTAGATCTTGTAAGGACATCTGAACTAGAATACAGTAGCCAATGGTTCACAGTAGCCCAGAGAGAGAGAGAGAGAGGGAGAGAGGGAGAGAACTCGAGAGCGCGCGCGGGTGATGCCCTCCCCTCGCCAAATCTCCTCCACTGAGATGGTGACGCTCCTTCAAAACTCCAGTCTCACGGCGGCGGGAGCAGATTGCTTGAGTCATCTGAAGGTTCATAACTTTACCAAATCTTTCATAGCTTATCTGCCAATGAGCTGGATGCCTGCACTTGTCAGTAGGTGATCCTGTAATATATAACGTTAACCTTAAAGAAAAGATAAAAAGAGAAGAAGAACAATAAAGCACCCAATGTTTTTGCACAGGGACCTGTGAAGCTCGTGTACAGTCTCTTTATATGTGCGCACCGCTGGTGCCAGACGCGCGTTTCCAGCCCGCGCTGGTGATGCGATGCCCCGCAACCACAGCGGCGATGAGGGCGGCACTGGTCTCTGGATGAAGACCTCGCAGCACTATGGCATGAAAGATGTTGAAGCCGGTCGTGGGACGATGAACAGCGCGACCAAGACAGTCGACAGCCTGCTATCGGCGCCGGGCACAACAGGTGCAGGAGGCTCGGAGAACCAGAGGAGAAAGCAGGGCGCCCGGCTGAGCTTGCTGGGGAAACCGCTCACCTACAGCGCGCAGAGCGGCCGGAGAAACGCGCGCTACAGGAAGCTCCAGAACTACCTCTACAATGTCCTGGAGAGACCGCGAGCCTGGGCATTCGTTTACCATGCCTTTGTGTAAGTAGACATTTTAATACCCTTTTTATTGATTAGGCTACATTATGTATGCTCACAACTGGAGTTCACCTGTTACTTAAAGTGACATTTATGCACTTTGTTTTAAAGGTCTCTTTTTCTTTTGAGAAATGCATCCTCATTGTTTTTTTTAAATAATTATCATTTGTACGTCTTAATGTTTTATGAAAGGAATATAGAGATGTAGAAAACTGCAATCCGCTGTACAGCGTTTTCATATCATAGTTCATATGCCAGTTTAGTTATTAAATTTACTGCTTGTGATCAAAATGTTGATGCAGTATTTACAATGGTTTTTTTTTCAACTCATGTTTGATGCCATGTTCAGTATAACAATAAATAAATAAATAAATATGATAATAATTAATTCTGGGTTTAAAGAAATGGCTCTGGTTACAGTAGTAAAATATGTTTGATCATTGACTTACTATCTAGCAGTGGTCTTTGATAGACTCGGCCGTTTGTCTTTTAAACGCACCAATAATATCTCCAAGGGTTTGCATTATGGTGTGTATTTGCCATTACTGTTACTGGAAAATTTATGATAATGGATTTTCAGAGATTTTCTGTAAGCTCCCTGAAAGAGATGCTCTTTATATGACCCCACTTTAAAGGGAAATGCGTGTACTCTGACATAGTTTTTATGTTCAGATTGGTTGCGTCTGTTGACATGTTGTTAGAAGCATTTGTGCAAGGAGGAAGCTGAGCTGTCGGATGGTGAGACTGGAGCGCTGCTCTGTGCTGCGAGACAGGATGTTGTTGTTTTATTTGTGCTGAGAGGACAGCTGGGGTCAGGGAGGTTAAGTTGTTACATCTGCAACGACACATTGTCCCACACTAGTCAGAAACATCACAGAATCAGCACACTTGGACGGGGCTCATGCTTGAATATGCTATCAGTAGGGGAGAAAAAATGAACAGAGGAAGGAAGTGGCTTTTACATGAGTTGCTACTTAGTTGTTATCAGTAATTAGTTTTTGACAAGCTTTAGAACATTTTTAAGCATTTGTAGCCACCGATTCATATAATTATGGAAATTATGGAATTTGCATACGTGCACAAGTCAAACTCGGATTGTGTGTGTGCACATAAAAGGAAGAAACACTGTGTTAAATGTGGTGAGAGTTTTCCTCGTGAGAAAGACGTTAATAAATAAAATCTTAATCTTTTGAGACTATTGGTTTCAAAAGGCTGTGTGAAAGAAGACATGGGGGACTGTTTGAAGTCAATGAACAATCAATCACAACCACAATCTGTGCCCTGAGCAAACCATATGCTGCTGCTTTTTTTCCGTCATGTACTCATATCCTTTGTAATGAGCAGAGTCTACTAAATAGCACATTATTAACATTATTAGCACATTTGTCTCTTGTGCCAATATGCTTGAGGGTCAGATGTACAGTAGGAGCATATGTCCCATATGAACAAATGCCTGATTAATTTCATCATTAATTATGAAGATGCCATTTATAGCTTGAGCTTGATGTCGTTGAAATATGAAATAGCTTATATGTAATGAAATAGGTCATTAAATGTCACACTTTCTGCTGCTTGATAATTTATTGCTATATTAAATATTTAAGAAATAAAATATGCCGTTTAATTAAAATGGCAAGCTATAAACAAATAATTAAAAAACACAGAAATAACACTATTGAGATTTTTTGAATGTGATTCTTTTACTATTATGTGTAATACAACCTATATCTATATTTGTCTAACGCAACCTATAGGGTGTTTTCAATAATTAATTTGATTTTCAGTTGTTTCAATTTCTTCTATGAATCTATTAGATACTGGAAGGTCTGAAATGATGTTGCCATGTTTTCTGTGTGTTGGATAATCAAATGATACAATTCTACTTTTCTTGAGTTTTTCAGCAAGGCTCCCCAACCTATGTACAGAATTTTTAGCATATAGTGCTATACTGTACCACATGTGAGACTATAATGCACCAGCCTTTTGTTAAGATGACTTTCTGTTCAACAGGTTCTTTAAATGGAAAGTATTTTCAGCGGCCATATCAATGACTCACAGTTGTCTGCTCACCCAGCAAATGTTTTTTTGTTTTTTTTTACAGCGCATCAAAGCAAGCTAATTTTTCTTTGTGATGAGCAGATTTCACCAAGGTTAAAGCTTCCGTGCCACACCTCCGTATCAATATCAACAAAATCTTTTATCGCCTGGGCCAATGCTAAACATAACCCTCTCTGATAATCATGTTTGACACTCAGATAATATAATGAGGGGATTTTTCTACTTACCTTTAACAGATCTCCCTGTATCCTTTACGTAAGCGTTAATACCGGTTTCACCAAAAACGTTATGCTGCCATCATGAACACTTACATTATTAAAGCCACATTCAGTTTCCTTTATCCCCTCAGAAATCACATGCGTTCTTTAAGACTGAAAAAAGGAAATTGCACAGTAGGTGAACACTGCCATAATCATCTGTATACGTCATGCCATAGTCAGATTCAAGCCCTCTTTATATGACTGAGAATTCATCTGGTTTGAGGTAGAAGTTCATTGAGTTCCCCGTTCACATTTCCTAACTGTGTTCCATTTAATGATTTAGAAAACTGCATGTTGTACTTAGATGGCTCAGATTGACTTAATTCTGAGTTATTGAGGGTGATTTATACCGCACGTTGACCGATGGCTTTTAAATCGTAACAAAATATTTCAAAGTTCTCACCTGTAATGGTCTCCTGCCTCCTCTGAGACACAGAGAGCAATAAAGGGCCTCTTGTTCTCTGAGCACTCAGGAAGGTGCTCTAGTTTGCCACTGACCTGCGTAGACAGGTAGAATGTTATATATACAAGAGTCAGCCAGCGAACATTAGAGATTTTTCTACTTTGTCTTAATATGTCAGTTAGGATTTATTCTTTTTCCTTGCACAGGAGTTCGGAAAGGCAATTACAAGATGTCAGTCTTTAGTTTTAATTTGCCTTTTAATGCAAAGTAGTGTAAATTTACTGAATCAGTATTGACATTAAGTACCAATTTCCCAGCACATCTCATTGCATAATCAAGTTTTCTTAGAGTACTATCATTTGTGTTATGCAACAGTTAGTTCGGGTCCTATAATTTGATTGGCCAAGCTTTTCACACTTTGTATGACTCTTTAAAACCTGGATTTGTTAGAGACAAAGAAACAAAGGAAGACGATGTTATTCTTGAGCTTTATACACTGTGATTTCATTTAGGATTAATACACCTGTTTGATGAGGAACACTATTGATGCACTGGCCACCAAGGCCGGCCCAGTCACTTTCACTCCCACCGTTATTGTAATCGAAGACGCAAGCTGCTATTACTCACCGTTGGAAGGTATATGGAAACAGAGTTGGCTCTCGCTTAATGGAAAAAGGTTTTAGACAAACTCAAACAGGTTACAGATCTTGAAAAAGTGCAAAGAGGAGGCAATAAACAGGGTGTCATGCCTGTGTTCCAGTGGGAGTATGAATGATAGGGGGAAAGGCTTTTGAAAAGGACACTGACTGTTTGATCACGTCAGGGGCGCCTGACACAAGACAGACCTCAAGGAAGAGCTGCAGTCCTCAGATGGGGGCACTGTATGAGCATGTTGAGTTGCCAGCTGTGCTGAGAGAAAAGCAGCGAGGAACATTTGGACATTTATGTCCTACTGTGTGTCATCACTGTCAATGAACAAATCTATCATTAAAACCTTCTGTCCTTTGAAAGAAAGGAGTTTTCTGCTTAACTTTTCACTGAACCTGAAGTAGTAAAAATAAACACTATTTCTGAAATTTGTTAACACAACCCACACAGAATAGAGTTCACTACAGTTCAAAGGTTTGGGTTTGGTATATTTTTTTGTTTTAATTTGGCTCCTTCTGAACCTACTTTTGGAACTTCATTTAAATGAACATTTCTGAAATCAGCGCAGATTGTGCCTGACTATATGACAGCCACTGCTGCTTGAAACTTTCAGTAAAATTAATGCTGGCATTAAGTTTAATAACAGGGAGACCATTAGCCAATAACAGTTTCTCAAGGCAACAGTACTACTTTGTCGCTGTAATTGTTTCTCATGATATAGATGACAAATCAATAGAAAGCCTCATTTGCTACAGTTAACACAAGGACTTTGTGATTCTGTTCTGCTGAATTCAAAATTTTAACCGAGTGGTGGGTAGTAAAACATCAAAAAGTGGTCTTATATTAGTTGCCCTTGCTGACAGGGGGGCTGACAGATGGAGGCAGCCGTCTTCTCTTAATAGCAAACCCTGCAACATAAGTAGTCTTTGTGGCCGGGCATAACCCAGAGGGGCTTCCTTGCCCAGTGGTGCCCAGGCAAACTGGGCTAAAGAGTAATTGCCTTTGCAGGAAAGCATGGGGGTCTTCCACTGCTCACTGTTCTTTGTCTTTGATCTTACTTGTCAGCATGAATGGGTTCCCTTGATAACACAGCATTTGGGTATATGAAGACAGGTGTGCACTGGATTCTGATTTGACAGTTCTCTGTCTGGTTTCAGCTGATTACAACAGCTTATGAATTATAACAGTTAGTCAGCATTTTCCTTAGGGTTTTCTGAATAATTTCTCCAGTTTACTTCCCACGCACATGAGCATAAAGTAATCTCTATCTGCGTCTGAATTGACGTACTTTAAGTTTACAGTATATGATTTGTCATTTTGATTCTTTAGGTATGCAAATGTATAGTGGGACTGCATTGATCTTGGACGTATTACATCCATCATGCTGTCTTTAGCCTTTGACCTATTCTTTGATCTATGACGCACTAACAACAACTGTGACAATAATTGATGTTAAGTGCAATTTAAGGAGCAACTTTCTTGATTCATATCACACTTAAAATCGAAAAGCCCACCACATACTTATATAAAATATATTTTTGAATATAGCTCAACCAGGTGTTTTTTTCCTGTTGTTTATGCATATTTGGACATACTACTCATTAATACTTTTATTAAGCAAGGATGCATTAAATTGACCAAATATTACAGTAAAAATATGTTTTCAACATTGATTATAATAAAAAAATGTTTCTTGATCACCAAATCAGCATATCAGAATGCTTTCTGAAGGGTCACGTGACTCTAAAGACTAGAGTAATACTTGTTGAAAATTCACCTTTGCCATCACAGGAATAAGTTGCATAACAAATGGTTATTTGAATTGTAATAATATATCATACCACCTCCAAACATTCAGATGGTAGTATTTAGCAGAGAAGTATTCATTTATGGGGTCTGTCTTCTCTGTGCTTTTAGATCTCCTCAGATGTCTGCAAAATATCATTAGACAAGGATTAGGGATATTTAGCCTTAATAGAAACAAATCTAAACACAATATGTGTTTACACGCTTTCTGCTCTATTTGGTCAGTTACCCAGGACCATTAACACACGACCATCCATCTTAAAAATGATAAAAATGACCTGTGGTCACTGTTTCTCCTGGATGAATGGGAATCTCGATACTTGTGTACTACATGTTGTGCCAGTAATTGAATTTTGCCTTTAGTACATTAAGTGTTAATGGGCCATGATTGTATTTGATTTGTTGTACCTGCTGATAAAGAACAATATAATATTTAGCTGACTGGAGTTTATGTAACTCTGTTGAATCAAATGTCGAACTTTCTTGCTGTTGCAAGCTGGGAGGAATTAAAAAGCCAACTCAGCATCGTGCACGAAGCCTCTTTAATTGGAGTTGAAGGATTCTGCTTTTGTTGTGGCAATTTTGCATGTACGTCCTTTGAAGGGATGCAATAGTGGCGTCTTCGCACATGTGTTAGTGGCTAATGAAATACATTTAACTATGCAAATTTTTCCATATGTCATCAGACACATGAGAAATGACTCATTAAAGCTGCATCTTGTTCTTGTGGGTGATCCATTCAGTGTGCTTTTGGATAATATGAGGCAGCTGAATCTGAATTAGATGGCGTCGTTCTCAAGGATCAGAGATGTTTTGGAACTGTCTCATGTCCCGATACTATCCCCATCAATCCAATACACTTTTACTGTCTCTCTCGCCACTATCTTGTAAATGAAAGCAAAAATCCCAGAAATACATTTATAAAATAATTAGTTAGGTTTTAGGGCAGTGGTGTGTTAAACCAAATGGTTCATTAGAGCGAAACTAAAACCTTAGAGGACTTTTTGCCCAAAATGTCATGGTCCCTAAGACTTGTTCTGTAGAAGTTCCTTACTTGGTATAGTTCAAAGACAGAGAATGTCACCGTGTGCCGTAATTCCCTCTGAAACCTGATGATTGCCTACTCCAGTTTGGAAGGAGATTCTGTTAACTCCTACTGTTTACACAAAATATTTCCCTTTAATTGACAATTCGACCTTGTCAATAAAGCGGCATTGGAGAGCTGGAAGATGACGTACTCATTATTTAGTTCTCTTTTCATATCTCAGTCAATGTTGGGTTACTAGTCCAGCTCACTATTGTTAAACAGTCTTGAGAGGGTAGGTGGTCATTTTTCCATGGCAACCAATGTCTAAGCTAGAGGCCAGAGAGTTCATTACTGTGTGAAATAAAAATCGTGCTGTGTTTTGAGCCTGAAGGCTAAAATTGAGAAGTACTTCACTAAGTAAATATTACTGCAGGGGCCTAATGTACAACTATATTAAACTCATCTCACGGCTCTGGAGAAACTGGTTATTGGTTAGTTCCTACCTATTTGTTTGGTTTTCTGGAATGTATATTTTTATTTCTAGTTTGTAGAGATTATTATACAATCTGATTTACATGGACAGGTAAGTTGGTGTACGTTCCTTTTAAATGTTCACCAAGATTGCATGTTTTGAATTTTGGATTACATCAGTTGGAATGCTAACACAGCATGCCCATTGCTCACTTACCTTCTGAAGCATATTGCAGTCAAAAATGTAATTTTCCTCCATGCAGTATTTGACATCAAAGATTCAAAGGCAATCTAATATCCAATCAGACTGTCAGACTGCTAAGGGCAACTTCCAGGAGTCATTGTGCAGAGCTTTTATCAGTCAGAACAAGTTACTGAGCATTCTGCTTTAGAATATAGTTTGAGTTATATTTGTGAAATAATTGGTACTTAAAGGAACACTCCACTTTTTTTGGAAATAGGCT
>SCHK01097182.1:221-17367 GCA_004124795.1 Poropuntius huangchuchieni
TGGCAACAACAGCTGCTGTTTCACTTTATGTGGTGAGCAGAAGTGCTGTATTATGAACACTTTTTACATGAGTTTTTGCTTGTATATTGAGTCATGTCTAAGCTGAGACATTTTTGTACTGTGTATCAAGTTTGGACAAGGCTTTATACATGCAAACATTCAGTAAATCAAGGCCATAGCACTTTAGGAAAGGGAATCCTTCTTTTGCAAAGTCACAGGGCGTCTTTCTCGAATCCAGCGGCGCAAGAGAGCGTACAAACAAACATCAGATGCTTGTAACTCACGGCACAGAAGTGTCGAGCGGCGTGTCAGACGAGACAGCTGCATTGGTAGCCAATTAAGAGATCCTACACACCCACCTGGATAGAAGTTGAAAGAATGCTGGTTCACATCTCTCGGCACGAGACATCAAACGGTCCGGCATCCGTGGCTGCCGGCGCTCTGGGGAAAATAAAAACACAGATCAGAGTGTGTGACGGCCCTTTGAGAACTGTCATTAGCACTTCACACACTGCAGCTGAAAGCTTCGTACACAAGACGCGTTGTCTTGACGGTGATCAAATCAGCTGGGATCTGCTCCCAGCTTGGGCTGTCACAGCACGTCGAGCCGTGTCGCGATCTTTCAAAAGTGCGTGTGTGGATCTAGAAATATATTTATCTTCATTGAAAGTCGTTCTAGGCGTTTTGGTTAACCTCATGTGGTGTTTACAGTTTTTTGTGTTCATGTTGATTTGATTTTGTGTGCTTGTGGGTTGACTAAAGTGCTCAGAGGGTTCAGTGTGTGCTGCGTTGGAAAGGGTGGTGGCCTGTGTGTGTCATTTGTGGGCATCTCTTTTGGACCTGATCTGCTCTGGTCAGTGTGGAGAGATGGATCCTTCATCCAGACGACCAGAGTTAGAACATTGTGATCCCACGTTCTGGCTGAGCTGCGGTATTTGACAGGAGGTTTTGGTGTGTGTGGTATCGCCAGTCTAATTAAAGCTCTCTGAGTATCTGTTATTGTAAGGGCGTTGTTGCCTCCTTTCTTTCTTTGATTCTATCTGTCACAGCCGGCTTGTCTTTAAATGATATTAATAGTTGTGAGTTTCTTCACCAAAGTTTGAGGCGTAGAAATGTATTTAACATAACTCCATAAATCTATTAAAGGCTCCAGTAAATTGTTTATAATGGATTTGTTGTTTTTTATGTTTTTGAATAATTAATTTAATTTAAAAAAAAAAAAAATATATATATATATATATATATATATATATATATATATATATGTATACTCTTACTCTAGTCTTCAGTGCCACATGATCCTTTAAAAATCATTCTGATATGCTGATTTGGTGATTGCTGATTTGGATCAAGAAACATTTCTTATTATTATCAATATTGAATAAAACATGCTGCATATATTTTGTAGAAACCACAAAATATTTTATATTTTTTGTAGAAACCACAAAATATGTAAAAAATAAAAAATAAAAAAACTTTATTATATAAATTATGTTAAATAAATTATTATTAATTGTTATATATTTATATTTTAGATCATGTTTGATGTGTAAATCATTTTTTAAACATGATGTTTTGAGCACACTATATGTGACATAAGTGAAATAGCATATTTAAAATCTAGGAAAGCAATTTATTGCAGCATGAAAGGTGACAGCTGGTCAAAAAGTTAATTTAGTGACGTCAACAAAAAAGGAAAGAGGTTTTAGGGTAGTGCCATTTAAAACATTTTAATTATGAAGACAACTTTTATTTGTAATGAAGTGCTCTGCCAATTAATTACTTACAATAAGATATTTCTTTAATATACATTTGTTAAGAGCAGGATTTTGGACCAATGAAATTGCACTGTGGGCAGGCCAACCAATTGAAAACTGATGAAAAAGGAAACCAGAAAGCCAACAAAGTTCCTTGCATTGCTGAAGTTATGCCTGATTAGGACAAAAATTCAAGTTGATTTGAATTAGATTTGAGTGATTTTTCAGTTGAAGCTCTGTTGTGTTTGGAATCACTGGGACATAATTTAATATGCTATTTTTGTTCTTGTGTTTATAATATTGCTGTATGTCATAATCATCATATATCATAGAGTAGATGGTTTACTAATATTGTAGCATGCAACTTCTCTCACTGTAAACCATTTGGCTCTTTGGCTTGATGTTATTTAAGGTCGAATTCTTGGCACTCCAGCCATCCACGAGGGGAACTCCATGCTTGAGGTTCTGAAAGTTTTCAACTAGTAAACACACTTGAATCTTGTTCTTAATCAAATGTCAGCATCCATAGAAACAGTTTTAAGTTGATCGGCAGTAACCCTGATACGCAATCATCAAACCATTTCTATTGATATGCAATCCAGAAAAACATTCCTGCTTCTGTTTAATAAAAAACAAGGGTTCAGCACTTCATTAGTGTTACTTACAACACTTGAGATTTGCCAGCATGAATTTTACATATGTGCATGCTGTAATGAAATGCATGCAATGCTAATTAGTAAAGCTAATGTGTTTTTGGATGCTGACGACATTAAGACCACATTAAAGATACAGTTAGACTTCTGTCATTATTTACGCACCCTCATTTTAAATCCATATGTGACCCTAGACCAGGGGTTTTCAATCCTGTTCCTCGGGACCCACCGCTCTGCACATTTTGCATGTCTCCCTTGTCTGATGCACTCATTTGAGTTCATGGAGCTCTTTCCTAATGAGCTGATGATCTCAATCAGGTGTGTAAATTAGGGAGACATGCAAAATGTGCAGAGCTGTGGGTCCCCAGGAACAGGATTGAAAACCACTGCCCTAGACCACAAAACCAGTCATAAGGGTAAATGTTTTTTTCCATTGGTGCATGGTTTGTTAGGATAGGACAATATTTGACCGAGATACAACTATTTGAAAATATGGAATCTGAGGATGCAAAAAAATCAAAATATTGAGAAAATCGCCTTTAAAGTTGTCCAAATAAAGTCCTTAGCAATGCATTTTACTAATCAAAAATTACGTTTTGATATATTTACAGTAGGAAGTTTACAAAATATATTCATGGAGCATGACCTTTACTGAATATCCTAATGATTTTTGGCATACAAGAAAAATTGATAATTTTGACCCATACAATGGCTATGAGTGCTACAAATATACCCGTGCGACTTTAGACTGGTTTTGTGGTCCAGTGTCACATATAGCTATTATGTATGTTATTCATTTATTTATTTAGTTATATTCCATTTTATTATTCCAGTTACGTTCCATAAAAATATGGAGTTATCGCATAAGAAATAAATGTGAGGGTGTATAAATGAAAGAACTCCTTATGTATGTCATTAGAGGTTCATTATAGAAGATTTTCCAAGTCAAAATGACAAAAAAATTACATGATCAAAGTACAATCAGTGTTCAAAACTGTTTGTTACCCCAATCCGTTCTCTAAATGAAACGACTTTCAAAGTTTTGTGTTTCAGCCACAGGTGGCGATAGAGAGGCCTACATTCAATAATGAACCTTTAACCTGGGTAGAATAACGTCACATCCCAGCACTGCTGCTCTCCATCAACTTAAAACTACCCTGAAGTTCATTGTGGAGTGTGAGCGTGATCAGGACGCTTTGCCAGATGTTCTCACAGTGAGCTCCTCCACCTTTGGCTACAACGTAAGCTGTGTCATCCTGACAAATGATCCTAAAGAGCATTACGTTAACCAGAAAGTACGGCGTTGGGGTCATTAAAGTTTTTGAGGTTTCAACAAAGACTTTCATTTTGTAACTTATAAATCACAACCACAGACTCTGCCTATTAAACATTACCCCACCTCGGTAGTTCGCTATGCTTCATTTATCAGCATCTAAACAAACAAAACAAGACAGGCACATGATTACAGGGACATTTTGCTCCCTGCACTCCTCTTATTGGCTGCAAGAGAACTGTTTGTGAGGAAACCTTCCCGTTCGTGAGTTTCGTGTTAGCGAGACATCCGTGTGCATGACCGCGGCATGGCACTGGCTTGCGGAAACGTTGCCAGTTATGTTGACTACATTCCTCCCTCAGCTCCACCCCCGACCCACTCACTCATCTGAGACGCCTGTGTTTGTCCAACCACTTGTTTTGCAAGATGAAATGGCAGCAAATCAAGCGTTCGAGTCAAATGGTTCTCATGTGTTTCCTTCACTTTGGTCCGCTACATGCTTTCTCCAACAGAGCTCCTCATTTTCATGTCTTACACTCTCTGTTATGTGGTTGCTCTCGTCCCCCAGGCTTCTGCTTTGTTTACTGACAAACCATATTGACGGAAGAAAAAAAAAAATCTAACAAAACCAGTATTGTTTCTATAATGAGTCTCTGCGATCCCAGAGTTGTGATTATCCGTTGTCGCAAAAAAACATCCGCCCACATTTACTCGTTTTTTAAAAGTGTGAATTGCAGAATACTTTGTTGATAAATTCACACGAAACCTTGTACGACGGTTGTTCTTTCAACCTCGCAGCATTCTGCAGCGGCTTACGATATTTATTTGTATTTCTTCTATGAAGCTTTGCCGTTTGCGGGCTTATACGGGATATGAGATGAATTAGCTGCCATTTCCCAGACATCAGCGGTACAATGCCTCGATGGGACGCCGCTTCTCACTGTGACAGTGAAATGATCTTTCCCTTATTAAACGCCTCCATCCTTATAAAGGTGGGTAATATAGTCTCCCGCTTTTACCTGGAGGTGGGAGACGCATTAAATATTAATTAAAAGTCACATCAGGACTGCCACGCTTATATCAGTCTTCCCGGTCTTCAGGCGGAGACGGAAGCGATAAGTAACTTTATTACCTCCATCGTGGATGGAAGGAAGGCGGTAGGGGAGGAATAAGGGAAAAGAGGGACTGCAGAGAGGAAAGAGATTCATCTGTTGTGCAGACGCTTTCGTGATTCTGCAATGAGACTGATTTCGCTATGTGAATAGGGGTTTTGTGGGGAAGAAACAGAAAAAAGAAAAAGATTATTAGAAGAATACAAGAGTACTCAGTGCTGTGAGTTGAGGTGAAGAAGTGAAAACGAGGGTGGGGATTTTTGTGGTGTAGATTGGGGCTCTGTGATGCTTCCAGCGTTTAATTAAATCACTGGGGTTTGAGACTCGCATCCTGCACCCAAAATCAACCTCCCCTTGTTTACGGTGTCGTCTTAAGGGAGGTATTGATGTATCGATAAACATCCCTTCGTCAAGGTTTTAATGAAGCTAAGCTGAATCTTTATTAAATGTACTCTTTGAGTTAGGTTCAAACTTTTTAATTAACTAAGTTCGGAGCAAACATTACACTTGGGTTTTTCGTCAAGTTCGGGCACTTGTATTTCCCAGGGGTTGACTGATTTTAACTTTTTTTTTTCTTTCTCATATGAAGGTCGTTTTTTTGGATTTCAAATTTGTCATTTTTGAGTTTTTCTTTTTGTTTGCAAATATCTTTTATGTATAGATTTTTGTACCAGGCCTCAATGAAAATCTCTTTCATAAATGCATGTTTTAAATCTTATTGTGAATAAGTCGTCCATTTATAGATTTATTTTTAAGGTTTTTTTTTCTTGTTTAATAATCTGTTTAACTGTTTAAGAAAGGATTTGTCTTCATTACTTCCATTTCATTGCAACTTTAAAATGCAGATATTACATTTTTACAGAATTACAGCTTTAAGCAAAATTATTCAAAAAAGTGTCAGCAAATATTAACACTTGTTTATAATATTTTAAAATAAATTTCTGATTTTTAAATGCATGCATCTTACGTGTTAATGAATATTGTTGTGTTTAAATGAATAAATTTACAGTTATTTTGTCAAATTATGCAAAAAGTGTGAAAATATTATTCAACAGTGTGTATTTGGATGCATAAAATACTAACTGAAATAAGCATTAGTGTTAAAATGTAATTTCCATCATGTTCATTTTCACGACATAATTTAGTGAAATNTAGTGTGTATTTGGATGCATAAAATACTAACTGTGAAATAAAATGTCATTTCCATCATGTTCATTTTCACGACATAATTTAGTGAAATACAACAGATAATTTGAGATATGGTGGCAATTATTTTGTGGTGGAAATTTTCATGGTAATTAAAAAGACAAAAATAAATTTCAGATTTTGAAATTAATAAATTTACTGTTATTTTGTCAAATTATGCAAAAAGTGTGAAAATATTGCTCAAATAGTGTATATTTAGGATGCATAAAATGTCGTAGATTGAAATGTGGCTTGCTTTCATTTGAGCTGATCCTGTTGTTCTCTTTGTCCTTCGCAGGTATGGAAAAATAGTGTCAACAAAGGCAATCCTGGACAAAAACACCAACCAGTGCAAAGGTGAGTACCGCAGTCAATATCGGCTCGCATTAAAAACACACTCAGAGAGCATTCACAGTCTCACTTAAATTAATCAATAATCCTTGTAAAATGACAGCTTTGGAAAGACTCTGATTAGTCTGGAGATTGTCTGGATGATCTTTAGAGTAGGAAATGCGTTAGCATGATTGTGAGTGGAGTCTTTACAACCGGATAAGACGTTAGCGTGACTAACAGGGTTAGCCGCGGCGAGGAAAAGCACAGGGTTCCTCCTGTGTTGATTTGAAAAGTCCGGGCCTAGTTGTGGTGGTTTAAAAATAGCCATAGGGGCGAGGGAAGCGTCCGGCTGAAATTGATGATTTAGCAGACAGCCTCTTTTCAGGAAACACTCAGCCAGCGCTGTAAATAAACAGCCTGGCTTCCTACACAATCTGCCAAACCGGGTCCCGCAGGTTTTTCTCCTGTTTCGTGTGTATGCATGTGTGCGTCTTTCTCTTTGTCATGCTTTCTCTCTGAGGGTCCATCTAATATGTCCAAAATTGAGTTTTAATGCCCACATGAGAACAGGAGAGAGAGGGTGTTTTTAGGAAGCAGAGGAAATCACTCCAGGCTTTAGAGGACTTCCACTTCCTGGAGTTAACAGCCCTCCTACTCTGCCAGGCTTCTCCACCCTGATGGGCTTCCAGCCAGGACTTATGGGAGCCAAGGATATCAGACAGGAAACCAACAAAAAGATGGATTCGCTTCATTCACGGCCTCGCCGAATCTACATATGTTTGTTCTGCTTGCTTTCACGCCATCCTTTTTTTTATTTTTTTGCACGGGATATGCACTATTCATTTCAAAGATATTTTGATTGATCGCAATTACTGGCCTATCTGCTGTAGATTAATCCCGTGTGGTAGAGTAAGCCATCGAGGGTCGTTTACAATCAAGTTTGTTCGGTCCGTTTGCTTCTGAAGATCACTCGTAAGTTATCAAGCTCTGCAGTGTTTTTAATCATTCTTCTTACATGGATTGTTGGCTGTTCGTTAAACACACATGGTTTAATCGCATGTTTACTTTGTGTGTTTTGCATTAGGCAGCTAGACTCTGTAATTGCGAACTTGTTTTGCAAAAAAAAGACACATTTTCAATTTCAGACAGCTGTTTTTCCCCTTGTCCGCAATGACAGATGGAGAGGGTGACAGCGGTGGGGGTTGTGGGCAGCGTTGAGGGTGTGTTTGATTTTCTCTTTGACTCAATCACGAGCCTCTCATTAAAACGGATCGAACGTAAATATTTGTGTCATACAACACACGAGCACGCCAGCAAGCTCTCTCTTTCACTACCTCGCTTTCCTTTTTTAATTGGAATTATGCACAGAGGAAGAGGAGGTAGTGTACACGCTCTTTTTTCCCACAGTTTTGACATCCGAGGAAAAAAGACGGAGAGGGAGAAAAGAAAGGGACTCATTTGAGGCGTATTTGTATTTATGGATTTAATTACGTAAGGCTTCCAAAACCTCATATGCGTGATGTCTGCGCACAAACACACGCTTTTTATCTTTTTTACCTCTCTGTCGAGTTCCTTTTCAGGCCTGTTCCGGTTCTGGGCGTCACATTGTTAATAGGAATTGATCCTTGCATTCTTCAGCTTGAAACCTCTTTCTCAGCCCACTTCCTGATGGCTGCTGTTTAGCTCTTTTGGTCAGTGACCTCAGGAATGCTCGCAGCGATCTCTCAAACCAGAAGTGTTCCTCTCTCTGGATCAAGAACAGTCTACTGGAAATCCTTTTTCACACACATGCTCTGTTTTCTTAGGCTTATGAAACATCTGCAGTCTTTGGAACATCTGGACGGCTCAGTTCTCCGCTGTAGAGATCTTTGTCCCTCTCCTTCTCGCTTCCATGTTTACCGGGAGGCTTCAAAGCGGATGGCGTGTTGTTCTATATGTAAGGTGTGTGTGCGTGCGTAAATGAACACATATGTCTGGCATATAGAGCTGTTGGCTTCAACCGTTCGCGGCCTCTCCAAAGCTCTGCGTTCTGCCATCTGTGGTTTCGAATGTCAGTCAGGCTTTGAGAGTGTGTGTGTTTAGAGTTTAGAGAGGCTTATGTTGAGAATGCCTCCGCCGAATGAAGACACACTGCCTCAAATGTGCCTCAAATGTACTGAGGGTCTTTAAGAACCTCCACCACTGCAGTTTTTATTACGATACATCGTAAAGGAAGTTGTGGATCTTCTCTCTCGCTTGCTGCCAAAGAAATGTTTAGTTAAAGAGCTGGGTGGCGGAATGGACCCTGCTGGAATAGTAGCTGTGTTTTGAAACTTGAAACATGGTAACTGCTTTCTAAATGATCTAAGCTGCCTATTAGCCGTTTGACCAGGCACCATATAATATAATATAATATAAGTGTATAACTTGTCAAAAGGATTAGTTTACACCAAATTCTAATAATTAAAATAATAATAATAATTATCATCATCATCATCAAAAATATGTAACAATTTAAAAATACATTTCTGAAAGAAAAAACAACTTAATAAAGATTTACTTTCAAAACTCTGTGTCAATTTCTTCTGTGGAATAATAATGTATTTTTTTCTCTCATTAATTTAGAAATTGCATGCTTCAATAAAGATGTAAAAGTGTCATTAATCAAAAAAACACTATACAGTAGTCCATACAACTTGGGCTCTATATTCCAAATCCTCTGAAAACTACATTTTGAGTCATTACTTAATAATAATTTACCCATTCCATTTTCTCCTAACTGCTCATTGAATTTAAGTTTAACAATGCACCAGTCTGATTTGAGAACAACTCATTCATTCCATTTTTTGTGAACTGGATCAAACGATTCTTTAAAAGACAGATTGAAAGAACGATTCATTCAAAAAAAAATTCTCATGAATGTGGTAATAAGAGCAGCACATAAACTACATTTTGATGTTTATCACACCAAGCTGTCACATGACTTTGAAGACTTGGAATGCGGTGCATAAATGATAGTTTTTCTCTTTATACATGCATACATATGTACATATACTGTATATGCATGTATAAAGAGAAAAACTATAATTCATGCACTGTGTTCCATAATTCTATAATTCATGCACTATAAAATGCACCTTTTGCGTTCCAAGAAGGAGTTCCCATGGAATGAAATAAGGGTGAGTAAATAATAACAGAATGTTCATTTTTGGCTGAACTCTTCCAGCAGGGGTTGAGGTCAGGCTGAATCGTTCTCTGTCCTGTTACTGAGGAAATAGTTGACAAGCATGAGCCTTGAACAAAATGGCCGTTTCCTGTCTCCCCAAGCACACACTCAAACCCACACACAGACACAAGCGGCTGTGCTCAAACATGCAGACTCTCTTGTGTAGCCCCGATCAGCGTGATAAGACAAACAACGGAGCGGTCTTGTTTTGACCCTTGAATTTTAAATCTGATAAATGTGTCCGAAAAACGTCTGATTAATGTCCGATAAAGAATTCCTCAGTTTTTGGCAAAAACACTAAGATATGTGTGTTAAAGTGTGTATAAATAACTCTTATCTCACTCTTATTCTGTACATGTGTGTGTGTAGGATATGGCTTTGTGGATTTCGACAGTCCGGCGGCGGCACAAAAAGCTGTAGCGTCCCTGAAGGCCAGCGGCGTGCAGGCACAGATGGCAAAGGTAAGCTAGGTTTTACACTGTGTCTTTCATTTTTTAGTTTTAGCAGAACAGGAAGAGGATACCAAGTATATTGCTGCTATTTCTAATTATGGTGTCCCTGATGGTGATAATGATTATAGGAAAGATGTTTATGATGACGGCCGTGGTAGTAAACATCTGTGGAGGACGTATACGTATGATTATCTGGAAGTGGTGGAAATGGACCCATGTAGCTCGATGTCCAGTATGTGCATTCAGACTCACGCACAGTTGTTTAAAGCATCTGTCCTCTAATATTCATAAGCTTGCAGGCTGTCAGGATGCAGATGGTTTGTGTATCTGAAATCCCATTTAAATGCATGCCTGTCAGAGCTCTCTGCAACGCAGCAGGCCTCGTATGAAACAGACAGGTCATCTTACAGAGAGGAGGAGAGGGAGGCGGGGAGCCAGAGAGAGAAAGACTGTGTTTTCGCTCATGTTTGCATGTTTTCTGGAGTCCGAGTAATAGAATTTACCATTTAAATTAAGCTCAATCGACAGCCTCTGTTGCGTAATGTCGATTGCCACAGAAAATAACTTCGACTTTAGTTTTTTGTAATAAAGGCCAAATTCAAAGTTAGTTCAACACATTTATGCTACAAATACTGTTGATTGAGTTGCATTGAACCCTGGACTGCTCAGCTTTCTGACTGAAACTGTTTTCCAAACTGCTTCTAATTGGTAAGAAGAGCAGTTAATCATTTTGGAAGCCACTCAGAGGCCCTGTTCCAAAACTTCTAAGATACCTTCTTTCATGGGCCAGAATCCCTCACAGATGAGGCAGTCCCAGAATGCATTAGAATGTAGTAAATATACTGATTCATGAAATGTTAATTATAAATATATATTTAAATTTTCTTCAATATCAAGTTGAAGCAGTTAAATCTGATGAGAAACTGAATATTACCCAGTATTGTATTTTTTGTTTTTATTTAATTTAGAATAACATTAAAAGTTTGGTGTCAGTAAAAATGTTTTTATAAGATTTTTATATATATACGTAAGAATGTGTCTTATTATTCAGCAAAGACACATTAAATGATAATGTTACAAAAGATTACTATTTCAAATAAATGCTGTTTTGAAATTTCTTTTAATCAAAAAATATTATAATAAAATATTAAGCAGCACAACTGTTTTCAACAATGATAATAATAAGAAATGTTTCTTGAGCACCAAATCAGCATATTAGAATGATAATGATTATAATTTATTATAATTATAGTTTTTCCTGTTTTTTTTATCAAATAAACCCCAAACCCAAATGGTAGTGTATTTACAGTATAAGCTTTCAAGAGCTTTGCATTGTTAAAAATATTCTAGTGCCAAAATATTAAAATCAATGTTGAGTCGAGTCAGACATATCTAAAAATATTTTAATCGAAATACATTCATTTTTTATACAGTATTGACAAGTAGTTTGATTCTTGTTTTAAGAAAAAAAAAACACTTTTTGTTAGGCTTTTTAAATGTATATTTTAGTATCTTTTGTGAATCTGCTTCTGAAGTAAATGCACTGTATTTTTATTTCTTTTTTTCCTGGAAAACAAGACAAAATACTAATTAAGAAACTTGTTTGTTGGCACGCTGGCTATTATTTCAGTCTCATTTCAGTAGCTTTTCTGAGCTAAATATTTGAAAGTGTTATGAAGGAGAACAATTTGATTAGCCGGTCTTGAGTATAAATAGTGATTGCTATGTAGCATGAGCCAATCAGCAAGGTTCTCACCCACCAGTACCTGCTTCATTAAAACAGTCAGAGCTGATTTTACATTCTCTGTCTGAATATGAATTTCACGCAAATAGCTGTGCAATCGAAACATCTAAAGTTATTTCAAATTGAATTTTCACCATGCTGTGATGTTTTTAGTGGAATTCAAGAGGAACAGAGAACCATTGAGTCCTTCCTGGGTGGAAGAAACATACTGTAGAAACTAAACTGTTATTCAGAGGAATTTACTCTGTGGAAGACGGCCACATACGTCTTTTTAACAATGAGAGAAGGGCAATTAAAAGAACTAAATCGCTTGGCTTAAGGCTCATTAAATTAAACAGGAGCGCAATCGAAGAGTTTCCCTCTGCCCTATTAAACCTGTTTTCATTAAGAATTCTCTCACTTTAACAGTGCCTCTGAGCAACAAAACTAGCCTCTTAAACTTATTTCGCCAATGTATCAAGCTTCTCTTGTAGTGGTTACTGCTTATAGTGGAGAATGTCTACATGGTAGACATGCAGTTTAGATTGTGGGTCAAAATTTGACCCGTGTTTGTTGTAGAAAGGACATATTCATGAGAATACATGATGCAAACAAACCATCTAGGGTTCATGTTCACCTTTAGATATTCAAAGAATATTGCAAATGTAATATTTCACAATGAAATGTACCTCAGAGGCTTGTAGAATACTTAAGTGTTGAAATATTTATGGGACCGAAACATACGCATGAATGCCACAGAGTAATGCGAATTGAAGAAACACAGCCTCATATACATGACATGCGTAAGTGTGTGTGTGTGTGTGTGTGTGTGTGTGTAGTCTGTGGTCAGAACTCGGTTCAATGAACATTTACTGTCGAGTCGTTGTGAGTTTTAAAGAAACCTTTTGTTTCAGATTTCATAACCTCATTATGTGGATGGTATTCGAACTTCCAGTCCTTTCTGTTCCTGTTTGTTTTGCTAGTCCTGCTGTGACATTCTTATTGTGTCTGATTTTCTCTAAATTAACTTCAAACAACGTCTGTTACCACTTAAGCAGACAATAAAGACTTTCCTGAAAAGTACGATTTTTATTTCTTACGTTTAAACAAACAAAACTAGTTTGCATCAAGCAGGGAATTTGTTTGGCAGGAATGCATTATAATTATGATGCCATAATGAGGTGCTAGTATGGAATACTGTAATTGTGAGGAGATGAATTATTCATGAGGCAGTATTTATGTAAATCGTTACACATACGTTAACTGTATAATCGGTACAAGGGAAGTAGAGAAACAGTGTGCGTGTGTGAATTATTCGAGCAGTTGCCTGCAGACATGTCCTTCACATCTGAACATCTCCACGCACTCTTTGTGGATCCACATGCCTGCTGGTGATGCATGTTTGTGTGAGCATTGATGTCTGTGTTTGTGTGTGTGTGTATTTCCCTGGAGAGGACTTTGGTTTTGAGTTTCCACCCTGTGTAAACTCATTTTTGCCAGAATCTTTCTACATTGGCGAATGGAATAGAATCATCATGTAAAATGTCAAATGTTCTCAGAGTCTCCGTTTGAGGGCTCTTTGTTTGAGTGCTATTGGTGTGTCGTATTGTTTTCTGAAATTTCTTCGTTCCGTGATAGACAAGGAACAAATGAAAGAAAAGAAAAAAAAAAGATCAAAGACATTGTGTGGCCTACTTTGTCATTACTGGGGAAAAAAATCAAAGTTGCCATTTAGACAGATTGCACCTGGATACCAGAAAGCCTGTGTTGTTTTTTGTTATTTTTTGTATGTGTATAGCACAGCGTGGAAAGGATTAAATTCTCTTAGAAACAGGATTGGGATTGCATCATAAAACCCATTTAAATAAGACCTTTTTCAATTATAACATGATGAACGAAAGGAAATCATTTTATACTTGTACCTGATGTGGCCATTCTGAGCAGTTTCTTCATTTTTGAATTTTCTTATTTACATCAGACCGGATGACACGAGCCACAAATTTGACAGAGAAAGTTTGTAAAAATCCATAATAAAGTTGGTAATGCAATGAGAAATTCTACTGTCTTCAACTAATGTCAAAATAATGAGGAGAATCATTGTGAAAATAATATACCATAATCACAGACATTCCTGTCTGGATGGGATTAGATTTCTCAGAGGAGTTAGCCGCAAAACTGCAGGTAATTTCCTTTTTAATTCTTACAATTTTTGTACGAGGAAAACACAGATTTGCTTAAATAGGACAGGATTAAAATCACAAAGTATGTCTCTGTGGAACACAAACTTACCTGACTTTTCACATGGAAAAAAAACAAAACAAAAAACAAGTCCTGTCCGAATAGGGCTTATGTGTGCTTATGTGCCTAGGCTTCTTCAAAACAATCCATGCATTACAGAATGCACATATTTAGGATTTTAGCATTTAACAGATTCTTTTAGATTAGTAATTTATATTAAACTAGTTAATAATATTTGCTGTTTCACCATTACAGAAATGAGCACAGAAGTACAACAGTAGAACAGAGAGAAAAGTTGAAAAAACAGCATATGCTTTGAAGCATGGCAGCTAGTTTGAGCTGGTTATAAGTTAGTTCTGAGCTGATCCTGAGTGGGAGTTTCTTAGGTCCAGCACATGATCAGCTCAGGACCAACTAAAGACCAGCTTAAACCAGCTGCCATGTTTCAAAACATACCTAACCAGCACACGCTGGTTTTTTTAACAGGGAGAGAACAGAAGTTGGACCCTCAGTTCATCTTTAGCCATCTTTAAAGGCTGTAATGGACCCAGTAAATCTAGCTGAGGTCGGACGGCAGCTCTTTTTTTCCAGAAGAACAGAGCGAGTGAAGGTTCTGGGTTTGATGGAACCACCTGGCGGCATTGACTCCCGTGGACAGGAGGGAACGTAGACCTGTAGGAATGCAGTTTCAGCAGTTATCCTAAGGGCCCGCGTCAAAGCTTTGAATATGTAAATCCAAGACTAGACTTTTTGGTGTTGTGTGATGAGGCTATAAAAATGTAAATGAAAATTCACTCTTGAGTCGAATCAATACTTGAAACGTTAGCCATTAGCATTTAAAAATGTAATGTTAGTAATCTTTTATTGATACCGTAGTCATCTTTCTGTAATTTAACAGCTTTAGATGGCCAGACATGTTTAAATGTCCTCATTAGCATTACATTATGTAACCGTTGGATTAAACTAGTCTGTCTGAATGTCTGTGTGTAAATCCAGTTGGTCCTTGGCTTTTTATGAGCAGCATCAAAGTGGTAATATTACAGGTTTTGCTGCACCTTTGGCTTCCATTATGATTTCTTTCCCCGGGCCGTCTGTAGAACTGGGAACACTCAGATAATATTGTGAGTGTGTGTGTGTGCGGGTGAAGGTCTGTTCTTTTTATGCCTGAATAGAGATTTGCATTGTGTGCACGAATATGTATTTACATGTCTTTGCGAACTGTAATTGTATTACCTTCATGACTTAGTAGCATTGCTTTCTTGAAGCATATTCTCATGCTTAAAAATGGTTTTGTTTTTAATATAGCTGTATAGCAGGAGGCGGAAAAATTCCCTCAGGGTATTATATGAGGGGAAGTGTGGAAAATGCTCTCATTCTTCTCCGTTCTCAATTTTGCGCGTGTCACGGCGTTCCGGTAGCGCTAAATGAGGGTGAATAATTGCTCCTTAAAGAAGAGGGCCTTTCCATCCTCACGGACACCTCGTATGAATAAACCAGTGCAACAACTTCAAATTGAAGTTAAATTGTTTCCCCTCTCTGTCTGCTGTGAGCAGACTTATCATTCCTTCACGTAACCTCAGTGGTTTCCCCATTCATGTTTTCATTTGGCCCGAAAAGTTGCAGGGAAAAGCGTTCCCTGCAGTAGAAAGTACTCGTAATAACCTAACCAAGGTCAGGCTGGTAATTAGAGTGTATGTGCGTGTGTATGTGTGTGTGTACGTGTTTGCCAGTCCCCATCACACCTTAAGCCCAGACGTGAATTACGCTGTGGGAGTCTGAGCTGCACCTGTCGCAAAGATTCCTACTGCTGGGTGACTGGCAGGTCTTCCACACACAAACACACTCACACACGGACAAATTTATGTCTAGCCTGAGTGTTAGGAAACCTTGGAGCACACTAGTTTAGCTGAATTGCCTGAATCCAGCTTTCATTTTTTTTAAATACTCTATTAAACTAGATTTTTTATTCTTTTCTGAAGAAAATGTGTAGTTCTCACCCAGGGAAAAACACACGGCCATGATGGTAAGGTGGTTGGTGTTGCAATTAGACAGTTTTTTTTCCTGTATGTTAAGATGAATAATAATGGTAATTTTCATGATTAAACTACAAAAGACTACAAAATAAAAGCATAAAATTTTATTTTTAGCACATTCACGCACACACACATGTACTCTCAATAATATACTGCTATTTAGTGCTTTTTCCATATTTTATCATTTTCCTGATGAAAATTGTACATTTGATTGCTAAGTAAAGTAAAAGCACACCTTTTTTTGGACAAACTATTAAAAAAAAAGTAGTACTTGAGGAAACAACCCTTATGAGCGGTAGTTATGGTGCTGCTTGTCTTTTAAAATCCTGTAGAATGTGAAATCCTTCGTACGTTATTGCATTTGATGGTTCTAACATCAGTTCTGAATCATTAATATTTATTTAGTTTGCTATGGGAACACTCTTTTTATTTGTTAGCATTCACCATTCTCAGGGGATACAGAACTCTAAGCCAAAGACAAAGAAGTTGCATTAAGTCTTTATGCAAGCAAATTACCTTTTGTAGTTGCTTAGCAAATAACTTCCTAACTTGTTCCTAACTGTTCCTAGTACAAGTCACTCAGCCAAGCTAAAAATGGACGAGCTGAGAAATATAATGTTCCTTTTCTCCCTGAGTGTACATACTTTTTGTATAATAAAGGCAAACCACTGAAATCCAACACCATGTCGTGTTTAAAAATCCAACCACCGTCGCTTCGAGATTATTCTTCTCGTTATGGGGCCGGAAAGAGTGGGGGAAGAAAGAGAAAGGAAAGATGTGATTGCGCTTTGTCTTCCACCATTGACATCAAATTCCCATTTCCTAAATGTTCTGTGAAGTGTGTTTCCCTCTCCACAGGCTCACCGTCTGTGTGTGTGTGTGGTGTGTGTTGTGTTGTTGCCGTTCGGTTTTGGTGTGGGCCCACAGTGATTGAAAACAGATGCCTTGTTTTTTTGTAGTTGTCTCGCCAGGGAAAGTAATGGACAAAGCAGAACACAGGACAGCGAAAGCATAAACGAGATCTATTGCGACACAATGAAATGGGCTCGGGAAGCAATAAGCACCAGGCGCATTCCGGTTATATAAAATGGTGGCTTCTCACTCCCTTTCACTCACAGATGATTTGTATAACATAATGCGCCTTCCTTTTGCCTACGATACTGCGTCGAGAAAAAAAAAAAA
>SCHK01097349.1:0-22074 GCA_004124795.1 Poropuntius huangchuchieni
AATACTTTTGCAAGGAACTGTAGAAGAGTTCACATCAATACTTCAGTTTGGTGTCAATACACCAAAGCATTGCAGAAATACAGCCGTCAGATCCACTTTGATGATGAGTTGTACAAAAACAGCACAAGATATCAAAAAGCTCTTAATAATAGAGGTAGAGACCCAAATTTGCTGCGTTTAATGTTCAGGCTGTCCTCTATCTGTGTGCCATATTTCATAACTTTCCCACATGAAGTTCTGTGGGCTGCCATAGATTTAAGAGCAGAAGACAACAACTAACAAAAACACAAGGTGCCTGCTCACTTTTGGCTCCTATTTAACTGCCTGTGTGTCACTGTAATGACAGTCTTCATGTTAAACTGTGTCCTCCAGATCCCCCCCAGATCACGCACCAGGTGGTGGCTCACCTGCAGACCTGCAGGACTTCTTCAACCGCTTCTTCCAGGGTGGAGCTCCCAGTGACATGTCTGCTAACGGAGGATTCTTCCCATCAGGAAACCCGCCGCCTCACTCCTCCGGAGCAGCAGCAGGGACTTCAACAATGTTTTCAGGATCTTCTCCACAAACAGGGTTCTTTAGCCCCGGGGCCCAGCGGGGCGACCCCAGCGAACACTGGACTGACGGAGGAAAGCCCCCGCGCCGGCGCAAGAAAGTCCGCAAGCCATTCCAGCGCTGAGCAATGCAATGCCGTGCAGAGATGGAGCGCTGTCTGTTGCCACGTTTTGACATGATATTGGCCAACTAGTGCAACAAAACGAGGACAAAATCTTTTGACCTCTGTCGAGCATTTCAGTGTTGGCGCTTTGAAGCTTCCTGATACAGAATGAGACGGCAACATCATATTTCGTAGATGGGGCAAGCAAAGATGGATGCAAGAAGAAGATCTTTGCTGTTTCATGTTTGAAGTCCTTTTTTGTTTTTTAATCTTTTTTTTTTTTGACACAAATTAACCTTCTTTCAAGCATTTGAAATAACGTTCTTTCAAGAAACAGAAGGACTCATGAGTAGATTTTCTGGTGTATCTGAAGAATAGTTGACCCAACGTTAAAAATTGTCACTATTTACTCACCCGCATGTTGTTCCAAACATTTACAGCTTTTATTTTTGCTCATCACAGCTTTTTTTCATTACAAAGGAAGTATAGAAAATATCCCAACATCATAAAAGTAGACCATGTGACTGAAGACATCAGATAGCTTTGTGCGACAACCAAAGACCCAAATTTAGCAATTTACTGGTTATGTTCTTCTCCAACTTAGCTATTAAATTTGGCCCAGGTTTGATGTGATGGATACATGATAACCAACGGTGTTTAGTATTGTGAGCTTCAGTGGAGGGGAGCATTAGCAGCGGATAAAACGTTTTTTGTTTTTTTGAGATTGACGAGATGTGGTTACTATAAACCGCATGAGATTCTTAAATTTTACCACAAGAAGAAAGAAAAAAAAAACAGTGGCAGAGTTTGAAACGACATGAGGGTAATAATGGCATTTTTATTTTTGGGTGACGTTTAAAAAAAAAAAAAAAAAAGTTTCTGGTTCTGTCAGGCTTGAAATGGTGAATCTGATGGAAAATTTACACCATGCGGCTGAATGTTTTGTAGTATATTAACACATAAGGATTAATGTACAAGTCACACGCAGACCTCAGGGACGACTCTTTCTTCATCTGCTACTAGTAAGAGAACAGGGAAAAGACGTAGCTGAATTTTTTCCGATGTTCTTGGGATTATCGTATAGAGTTCATGCAATCCAGAGGAAGCATTTTACCAGTTACTCGAGCAGTTCATAATAAAGCCAGATTTCTTTCTTCCGTTGTTTAGGAGACAATTACTTCAAATATGTACAAACATTTTATTGTACAAAAAAATACACGATATGGCTTAATTGATCATCAGCTGTTCATGTGATCTGAATGGAGCTTCAGAAGATGAAAGAATCTACAGGGATTTTCACATCAAATGCGCTCTTGATTGATTTGGTTTGTGTTTTTGTTCATGTAGTGCATCTCTAGAGCTGGAAGAGCCTCCAATGTGCATTGTATTTAAGAGTGAGCAAAATAAATTATTAAACATTTAAATTTGAGTTAAAGCACAAATGTAATCGTGTGTAAATCTTATATGTCTAGATGCATAGATTTGCATAGAAGTCTAAAAATGGATTTTGATGTGAAAATCCCAGAGCCTCCCTTTAAGAGGAAGTCCTCTTGTCACTTTTGATCACTTTTTTTAACACTCAGGAATCATTTTAAAAGAAAGTTGCTTCGTTTATCCACTGGAGCCATCGTTCCAGGCCAACAGATTCATTAGTGTCCAAACCTGACGTTTTTTGGCTCATGACGTTGTTTTTTTTTTTTTTTCTTCTTTATTTTACAGTACACAAAATAATTTAAGACACAAGATTGTTTTCCCTCTGTACAGCCAGGCATCATAAAACCGTACTCAATACATGCGTGTTCAGTTTCATGTGTCCTCGACTTCTCAGAGATGCTTTCCGGAAATTCCTGTTCAGTTTGACTTAAATCTCCTGATAAAAGTGCTTGTTCAACAACACAAATTCCAAGAATGAAAACATTTAAAGAGACTCCAGAAATAAAATCAAATTGTTGTTTTGCTCTTTGTCAGTGATCTTTCAGCCTCTAATTGAAGTTGTTTCAGAATGAAGAAGCAGAAATATAAAGGGTATAATGGTTTAACGTGGTTATTCAATCATTTAAAAACTGTGCATGGGAAAATAGCAGCACGTTTACCTCTGAAATGTTCTCAGAGGCTAAAAACGACTGGCCACGCTATATCTATAGTTGACCCAAACTCAATGGTTCTTTCGATTACATCATTGTTATTGAATCTTTAGGGTAAACTTGAGTTTTGTAAATGTTTACCTTCAGTCCGATTTTCTGACTATTCTAATGATGTTGTTTTTTTTTCTTTACAGCAGAAGCTTTCTGTTGACAATGGCAAGTGTTATTTAATTTCTGTTCACAGCTGATTATTGAAGTGGTATAAAAGAAATAAAACGGACAGTTTATTATTGCACTAAACTCCCTCCTGGTGTTAAGGTGTTACTGATCTTTTGAACAAAATAATGGATCGCTTTAAATCGACTGGTGTCTAAACATCAACAAAAATGAGTAGCTCGGATGTTGCTTTTATTGTTTGACGCATGCATTTGTAAATTCCATTATATATGTGACAATATTCCACTCGTTATTTCAAGAAAATGTGATGGGTATTGTAACTTAAGAGTTTTAACAGTCTGGTCGAGGTGCTGCATCGACACAAATGTATCTAGGGATTACGTGAAGGTTTATTCCAGACAGATGTGTCATAGAGAGTGATCTAAAAATGCTCTAGATTCAGACAATCATTATAATGGTGATAATGTGCAGGACACTTTTTCCATGATTTGGTATGTTGTTGCCTCTTACCCCAACACTCCTATATTAAAGCTGATTTCCTCAAATGCTGTGCTCTTCAACATGTACAAGTGTAACATTTAACTCCAGTATAAAGGAAATATTCACCACAGCAGCTGCTCAGTGGTTTCAGCCGTAGATGCTGCTCTAGCAATATTGTTTCCTCTTCTATCATGGAATACGTTCAGTTATAAGTTGGCAGAAATGTGTAGGACAGTGCAAAAGTTGTTAAAGGTCATATGCAGCTCAAATTTTTTGATTCTGCTCAAGATGTCAAAAAATATACCTTCTTACGCTTACAAATGCTGGGTTAAATACAACCCAGTGCCGGGTAAATATTGGACAGAACGCATGCTGGGTTTTCAAACAACAGTTGGGTTAAATGTTTACTCCAACCTTCTGGGAAGTAACCCAGCGCTGAGTTGTATTTAACCCAGCATTTTTTAGAGTGTAAGGGTAATATTTATTTGCTTAACCAGAATTAGCTTATCATTGATTGAGCAGTATGATTTGCGCTACCATTGTGCAACACTTTAGTGACTGTAACAAGAGAAGAGTAAGATAAAAAAAAAAAAATACATTCCACACTGTTTTGCACTGTGTGTGTGTGTGTGTGTGCATGTATACACACACTATTCAATGCCTTTTTGTCCATGGTTTAACGAAGGTAAATGTAAGACTTTTTAAGACCAAATAAAGAACATTTAAGGAGCACAATACATCAATTTTCTCAAAATGTACTTCCAAACAGATATCCATTACTTTTTTTACATTTCATTTACTAATAAAAAATGTCTTAAGTCGACACAGTTACAAAGAAAAGAAAAAAAAGTTTTATTAAAACAAGAATAAATATCTACCAATGGGCCCAGAAAGAAATGCTCTTTAAAAATAATTTAAAGGGAAAATGAGTTTTCATACCCCATTAACAGATATTTGTTCTTGTGAGCATAAACTTGTTTAATTCTCAGAAAACAAGTTTTATCTTCATTTTGCATCTCAAGTAAATGGATGTTGATTAAGGATGTTTAAAAATTTTGATTGGAAAACAAGAAAAGAGACAAAAACTCTAAAGGTGGTATGCATTTATTTTTTTTTTTTAAAGGATAGTTCACCCAAAAATGAAAATTTGATGTTTATCCGCTTACCCCCAGGGCATCCAAGATGTAAGTGACTTTCTTTCTTCATTAGATCACAAATGGAGATTTACACTGCAGTCTAACAGAGATAAAAAACGATATAAATACTGTTTGATTTCTCACAAAAAATGCTCGTTTCGTGTCTTAGGACATCAATGTATCGTCACGAGTCACAGGGTTTAATTTGGATTTGTCTGTGCATGTTTCTTTTTACTCTCATAGATGAAGTTCTCATTGATATTATATGACTGACAGACTGCAACGGTTGGAGTTAAAAATCTCCATTTGTGTTTTAATGAAGAAAGAAAGTCACCTACATCGTGGATGCCCTGGGGGTAAGCTGATAAACATCAGATTTTCATTTTTGGGTGAACTATCCCTTTAAGGCCTCAATTTGTGGAAAGGCAAATTACACCCCACAGAAAGCCTGGGGTTAAAACAGATGAAATCTTTTGAAGGACTAATGTGTGATTATGCTGGCTAGAGTTCAGTGTGGCTCTATTTAGGACCACAAGCAGCTGTCAAATTAACATTTATATAACCTCTGCACGACTAATAACTTCATTACACTTGATTAAACTTCATTTTGATCTCTGTCACCTTTCATGAGTACATAACTGCGGATATTAAGCATTAAAGAACTATGCTTCTTTTCCAAAGAGGTTTTGTTCATGTGAAACTTGTCCAGTATTTTCTATAAATTGACTGGGGTCACATGACCTGTTTGTGTACAGTGTGAAGTGACGCTTTAGATCCTTTTCTAGTCATTAGCACTGGCACTGACATGAAGCCAAGAGGGAATGAAATGAGGATCTTTTTAAACAGCTTTTGCACATAAAAGGGCATCCACGGTCATCTCTGCGCTCTTTAACACACTTTCCCCATCAGCCCCTTAGCTCTAGTTTTTCCATTACAACAACAAATACTTTTCAAATAAAAAAAACGTCACTGTTTAATATCTCAGTAAATGAAGACTGTTACAGATTATGATTTTTTTTTTTTCGTATTTTGATCCACACTATCGGTCAATCAAAGTTGATTAAGAATAATTAAGATTTGTTAATGTTTCTTTTGTGGAGCAAGGCTGCTTTCATCTGATTAAAAACACAGTAAAAGCAGTAATATTAAGAAATGTTATTACAGTTTAAAATCATTGTTTTCTATTATTCCTAAAAATGTATTCCTGTGATGTTAAAGCTAAATTTTCAGCATCATTACTACAGTCTTCAGTGTCACATAATCCTTGTTGCTCAAGAAACATTTCTGATTATTAACACGGTTGAAAACGGTTGTACTGATTTTTAAAAAAAGAAATGCTTTTATTCAGCAAGGAGGCATTAAATTCAAAAGTGACAGTGAGGACATTTATAAAGTTACAAAAGATTCTATAAGATTCTTTTGAACTTTCTATTCATCATTAAAAAAAGCAGAAATTGTTTTCAACATTGAGTAATTCAGTACCAATAATACACAAGCAGCAAATCAAGAATAAATTACACTGCAAGATGTAAAAACTAAAACAAAAAATAATATTTCACAAGATGTTTGTACAGTATTTTTGATCAAAAACCTTGCAATTAATAGACTTATTTCTTAAACGGTTAAAAAAAAAAAACATAACTTTTGACCATTACTGTATTTTAACAGACCCAACTGAAGAATCTAAAAATTCCATAATTGTTTTATTACAGTATTTACTGAAATATTTTGTAATAAATTTAAATATTTCAGTACCTTAAAAGTTCTTGCAGAGTATTTTAGGTTTGAAAGATTCATAAATGTCTGTAAATGTTTAGAATGAGACAGAAAAGTACAACTCAAGCCAGTCAAATGTCTTTCCTGTGAGAGACTCTCACAGCACCCGTTTTCTCATTATGTTTCTGCCATTCTTAGAGCAAAAGGAGGAAAAAAAGAGGTCAAAAACATCTCCATAAAAGGCCCTGAATGTCCATGTATTATGCATGATAATCTAGATACTATGAAAGCCTGAGAAGTTTCAGTGTCTGGTTTTTCTTTTATTTCAGGTGACCATCAGAAACTGTAAAACGTGATATTACCTGTAACATTTACACAACATTACAATGAGAATGAGACAAAACAGTAATTGGTTTCCTTTTTGTCTTGAAAATATAACCAGCTTCTTCCAAAAATAAAACTTACTGATATATACATTGCAGATAAGCATTATAATATATATTTTCTCCTGAAAAGCTAGTCTTAAATTAATTTTCAAATATGCCACTAAATCTTAACATAAAAACTGCATCATAAACGACATAAGATTATGCATAAAAAATACACCTGCATACACTAAGCTCTTGCATTATGTATCATAACATTTTTATCATATCTTTCCAGCAAGTGCCACCACGACTTTATCAATTACGCTGGAGTCCAAATACACGATTATTCCTCCGCGGTTCGCCCATCTGTCCACACCTTGGCTTTCGTCGTGCGGTTGATGGTAGGTGAGTTCAGCTGCGTGTCCCTTGTTTCCAGAGACGTGGGCTCGGATGCACTCGCTCAGATCCGAGACGCCGCCGCCCAGCGCCCGCAGAAGCGCATGAGGAGCGCACGAGTCCCACTTGAACGTGCTGCCCTCGGACAGCACATACACATCCACCAGACCCTGGACCACGCACAGGATCTTGTATCCCGCTCCGGACGCGTACATCAGCGAGGCGCTGGGAATGGCTGCTAGAGCGTCCTTCACAGCTGGCCTCTCGCTGGAGCTCAGCAGCACAGACAAACCATCTCTCTTCTGCGGACGCGACGGCCTGCGATGCGTGAAGGAGCAAACGTTCACATCCCCGTACGAAACACCCCAGAGGTGCTGGCCTTTCCATCTACAATCACCACAACATGAGGACATTAAGAAATGCAGCGACTTACATAAGCAACAAGTTCGAGCTGTGGTTAAATTGTGGACTGTACATTTTTCTCATTTAGGGTCTTCAGGTGTGGAAAGTAACTAATTACAAATACTTTCGTTACAGTACTTGAGTACATTTTTTTTTCTACTTCCTTGAGTAGAATTAAATCGTGGCACTTTCACTTGAGTTGAATAAAAATAAACTATTCAACATAATGACATTAAGTCATACAGCAACTTACATATGCAACAGGTCAGGATAGCTTTAATCTGTCTTATTGCCCAGGTTAAAAAAAAAAAAAAGTAAATTTTTTATTTTTTCTACTTCACTACATTTATTTTTCATTAAAAGTACAAAGTACAAGAAGACAAAGGTGCCGATGGAGAAACAGGTCGAGATGGTGTTTGATGGGCAATTTTTAAACTCTTGGGGTGGAGCCCTGTGCTTCAGGCAGTAACAGATATTGTGTGCAAATCTAACAAAGACTATAAGATATAAAAACAGTTCACTCCTATTACTTATGAGTGGGAGAAACTTTAACGCTCAATCCACCTTATTCTTAAGAAAAACAGGCATGGCTATTTGTAAATTTTATGGGTCTGGCTTCCGGTCTAGTCACATGGTTTAAAGTCACACCAGAGGTGTTCAGCTGGGATTAGGAGTTGGCTTTATGCAGACCAGTCAAGTTCTTCCATATTCTTCCAAACTGTTGCTCCATAATACTCACATTGCCTCGTTTTGGGAAAAAATAGAAAAATAATACAAAAGCACTTGGTAACATAGAAATTTGAGTAGTTTTTCAGCAAACTACATATTTACTCTTACTTGAGTCTTATTTTTTTTTTAGATTTTTTATTTTTTTTGCCTTCATTGTTAAAGGACAGTTTAGATGAGACAAGAAAACGAAGGCGGAGAGAGAAAGGGTCGGGATCAGGAAAGGTCCTCCCGAGCCGGATTCGAACTCGGGACGCCTGCTTTATGTCAGTGTGTTTCCCACAGAGCTATTGGCGCTGACAAGTCATATTGTTTTTCAGTAATTTTAATTGTACTCAAGTAAATTATTCCTTAAGTAACTTTTTCTTAACCACTGCTCCAAGTAGGGCCAGTTTTGCTAAACTGGGCAAACGAGCGCGAGAGTGCAATTCCAAACAGTGCGGATGGGAGGGGAAATTTTTGCAGATGATTTACTAACAATGCACAAATTAAAGAACACAGACGCAAAACTCATTTACATATCAACCAACACAATATACCAAGTGCAGCACAAATTGGTGTAGTCGCAAATAAAGAATAAAGAAATAAAGAAGCCACAATACGTTGAAAAAAACCGGAGGGCAAAAAAATAAAGGTTTGCTAGAATTTTTGACAGAGCTGGTATTGTGTGACTCTTAGTGGACGGTTTAAAGTCATCTTTTATTTCCTGAAGCAAAAATAACTGTGTCTACGTCTTTTCAGCGCGACTTTATTAAAACTTGACAGTACAATTTTAACGCACAAGCTGATAGTAAAACTGGCCCTTAGTTGCAGGTATTTGCACCTCAGCGTGTAAATAGTCACTACAAGTCATGACAAAAAATGGGTTTTTATTTTAACTAACAAAACTAAAATGAACTGTAAAACTATATCAGTGAGGAAAAAGCATAGGTTCTATTCTGTATTTTATGAATGTTTTAACAACGCCTTGTTTCTTGCATAGTAACCATTTCTATAAAATGTGATCAAACTGGAGTTTGAGATTAATGGAGTAATCTGTATATTTTCAAACAACAGTTTGTGCATCATTTCAATTATAGCGAAAAATTTGAGGGTCAATGCATTTACTTTTAAAGTAAACTCTTCAGAATCTGACAGCAGAAAAAGCTGTATCCCAGGCACAGTATATTACACTAACATTTCCTTCATTATACAGTATATGACTACATATGGCTTTCAGTTACAATTATTGTTTTTTTTTTTATATTAAAACTACATTCTCAACACATTTTTGTGGGTTTTATTAAAACACTGCTACAGCAGCACTCTTACCTTTTACCCGTGGAGTCTTTGCGGTTGAACGGCTGGTTTATAACACCCATGACCGGTTGTCCAGTGGACCGTAAGTAAACCCCAATCAGAACCAGAGCACATGGGAGACCAAACAGACAAAATCCTTCATCCGGCTCTTCTTCCTCTTTCCCTTCAATGTACTGACTTGTTCCATCTATCAAAAAAAAAAAAAAGTTGATAACCTGAATAATTCACACACCAGAAAAAAATATAAGTCTCACAAGCATAACTGGTTGGCTTTTTTCATTGTCTAGAAACAACAAATCTTTCCAATCAGGTTTCACAGCTCCTGTTTCACTCTAGCTTTTTTCCCACATGAAAAATAACTGGTTCTGCAACTACTGACAGACAAAGACATACAACTGTACACCTACCATATACAACCTCAGATATCAGCAAATATCTCCTCTACCCTTAATTCTTTGGTTTATTAAATCTTTATGCTATGCTATACTGAATGTGGAATAAATATAAAACGTAATGTTGGTTATACGCTGTACAGCGTAAAGTGTTTAATGAGTAAGCACACAATGGCCCTGCACACTTTACATTATCTGTGCTGATTTGAATGCTGCTGAGAACACAATCAAATTAGCCAAAATATTTAATGGATATTTAAATATTTCAAGAATGTGTAGGATGTGAATGACAGGTCTTTTAGCAGAGATTCATTTATTTGTCTGATCTTAGTGCTGAGTGTAAACAATACAAAAAATGCAACAAGACCAGTTAGGGCACACATGTATCTCACTTTTGAACTAAACATCTTACAAATGCCACTCACCTTGTATATTTGATTAGTAACCGAGTGTACAATAAACCTGGTGCTGTGAACTATGAAATGTTGGCTCTACGAAAAATGCTCTTTATTTGGATTTTTAAAAAAGTCTGCTAAATGAATAAAATTTAAAAGTAAATTAATTAGCCAAGTAAAAACCTGGACAGAAAATAACAAATACATTACCGATGGGATCGATCCAGATGCCCACATCAGCTGGGCTGATTGACAGCTGCAGAGATTCAGCCGTCTCGTCTCTCATCTGAAGGTCCTGGTGGATCACCTTGGTCAGGAGGGACGCTGCGTTTTGATCACCATCCAGAACTTTAGCCAACAGAGCAGTTGTGTCCTCTTCCTGAGCGCATACTGTCACAGTAACACTCTCCCCTGAAAGAAATACAATCACAATCAACTCCAGTCAAATGCTGTTATTTATTTGATTAATACATTGCCATCAGAGATGCATAAACATACAATATGAGAAGCAAAAGCACCTGAAAATTCCAGACTGAAAAAAAATATTCTGAAAATGTATGGAATGATAAACCACACATTTCTGCCTAAAAATAATGTACTGTGGTTAACCCTGTACACAAAGCAACGCTGCGCTTATATATTTTTCTTTATTAGGCATTGTAAATAGGTAAGATGAAAAGAAAATGCCATTAAATCTTTTCTGAAGACACTCAGTTCTCTTCAGATAAACATTCATATAACCATCTTCCAAATAAAACCTCTTTGGATTTACAAGAAAAGCAAATTTAACGAGTTTGCAGGTATGAAAAACAGTGGAGGAAAACCTTAATTACATATTATTCTGTGGCGTATCCTGAACACCTCAAAACAAACAGAAGCATTTCGATCTCATGCCAGATATTTCTGAGCTCCTATAATCAGATCCCATAATGATAGCTATGACTTGGCTATTTATTATAATCATGCAACCATTTGCCTACCAGGTGCCACAGCCACAACCCAACCACTGGCTTTATCCCATCTGATTTTAAAATTGTTTGCATAACCACAATTCAAATAATGACATATTCACCCCCTCAACCCAGAATAAAAACTGCTTGAACCCAAACTGACAGCATCTTCACTGTCCTCATTGTTTTATCTGGATCTGTCTGCTTCATTACACACAATCACCCACTGCTGCTATAAACTGAGAAGCGCATCTCTAATCGGTGCTTTTAGACTGCCTATGCTATTTGATAATTGGACACATCAAGTGCTGTGTGGTCATGTAGTGAAAAAGGCCTTAAAAACCCCCTGTGAAAAAAAAAAACTCATCAGAAACCATTCATTCAAATTTAATGTGAACAGGGTCTGTCAATGCAGTTGCAAAATATTTATTTTCTACATCTTGCATCCTAATAGAGTCCCACAGGGCTCTGTACTTGGCCCATCCCATGTTCTCTAAACAGAATGCTTGGCTCTTTTATGAAATCATAGTTTCTTACACCACTGCTTCAAGGAAAGCACAGCTCAACATAAGAACATAAACTATAATAAAATTAGCTGAATATGCTTTAACCTTTAAACAGTTTTAACATTAACATAATTTTATCTGATTTTACTTTTACATGTAATCATCAAAAACAACATTTGCCATGCAAAGAAACATGTATTTATGCTGTCACATGATCTACAGCTTTCCATATTTCAGTGACGTTGAAAGTCAAATAACAAGTGCCACAAGAGTGGTGAAAATTTGAATACAATTGCATACTGAAATCCCTTCAAATGCAGCACAGAATAAAAGCTGTTCTCGGGGTAACTTACCAAGTCCATTCTCAAACTTGTTTGACTCCTCTCCATGAATAAATCCAGTCAATTCTGGAAACTATAAAGCAAGAATGGAAATTTTAGCCATCAAGATGACAACAGAAACAGACAAACGTGACTAAAATTTATTTTTATTTCAGTGAAAGCTTTATATTTAAGCACCTGGGCACAAACATCATGGCGAATCATTTCCTGTATCAACACATCTGCAAGCGTCTTAAAGTCCTGAACAAATTTCTTGTTTTTGTCAGCTCCTGTCTTTTCTTGTACCAAAAGTTCAAAAAGCAGTGCTTCCTGTCGACAGACCCGTGCCACATTGGCAGCTTTTTCTGCCACGCTCAGGAGCAAACGCAGCAACTCTGCCATACCTGAGACCTGTGAAACACACATAATAAACAAGTTTGGGGCTATATACTGGATAGGCAAGGGTACAGTTTTACAAGTATGTCAGTAACATTTCAGCACACTTAAGAACTAAAAAGGTCAAGTGAAAATCAGGTCGAGTTGCAAAAATATTATTAACCTAAAAAAAGACTCTCATTAACTAAGTGGGACACAAACTTGATGAAACCATGATGAATGGCAGAAGAAAAATAAAATTAGATGTTTCTGCAAATCACAGCTTGATAATGAAATGCCTCAAAGTGGCAACATTAGTCTTGAGTATCAGTGATATAAAGCAAGTCATAACCCTGAAAACAAATGTTGTGTGAATTTGGAAATAGTGAGTGCATTTGTATCAATGTACAAATGCATGCTGCTTGTTCAACTTTGGACTCAGATACAGTGAATGGTGCAAATATATGCAAATAGACACACAAATGTACATCAAGGGATAATATTTACTTAAAATTATATTTTGATTATTTATTTTGCTAAGGATTATACACCTTTGATGAATGTTACAAAGTTCACATCATCTCTGTGCTTTAGTCCTTACACCAAAGGTCCAAAAGACACACAAACACGCAAACACGCCGAGGCATAATACATAAACATGTATACATGAACCACAGTTACACACACACACACACACACACACTGAGAGACACACACTGTCCACATCTGTGGACAGAATCGAATTCTTTCCTTATTAAAAGACAGACCTAACAAGCAAAGCAAGACATGATAATTACAGCTCATACCTTTGAAATAAATCAGTAGTGGTAAGGTGTCGTTGAGTTATAGTTGAGCGCTTCCTGTATGTCACAGCTCTGTACTGATCCTGTGTCTAAAAGCGCACACACACTTCATCTCTGCGGCGTGACGCCAGCGTATTTTAGCTCAGATGTTTTAAGTAACGGAAACGCCTCGGAAATGAGAGCATTTCCACCTCTCATTGCGTCAAAGTAGTAGGCGGAGCTTGCTCATGAATACCGCCCCCTGCTGGAGTCAAACATACATTTCAGATAAATAAAAATGAAATCAAGTTCTACAGTTTTTTCAACTACTTACACATATTTTCAAAACGTTGCCCCTTTTTCTGAACTTTATACACAAATCCAAGAATTGCACACACAAAATGCAAAATGCCTCACATCTCTTGCAAAATGAAGCACTGCATTCAAAATATCACAAACACATCTCAAAAGCAAATATTTGCAAACACCTTCGCTATAATATTAATTCCTGCTAGATTTGTGTGTGTTACATGGAGAATTGTGTGTGTGTGTGTGTGTGTGTGTGTGTGTTTTGCAAAAAATGTTTTATGAAATTGAAAACTGAGTCAAAGTCTGAGAATTAGTGTATGGTTTTGCAGATTTGGTGCGTGGTTCTGGTGTTTGAGTGTCAGGTTTTAGAAATTGTGTGACAAGTAAAGATGTTGTGTGTAAGCAGTTGAAAAAACTGTAATATACCAAGTCAAACAAAAGGTTTAATTAAATTAATAATTAATTAAAATAAAATAAATTAATATGTCCACTGGACATATGCTGCTCTCCACATAATTTTTGGACTTTTGGACATGAGTTTGGCTATGGCTATCAGAAAAAAACAACTCTTATGAGTGATTTTGATATCAAATGGATATTTAATCAAGCAACAGAATCCAACAAAATCAAAATATTTTCAAAATACTTAATAGTAACTGTAGTGCATTAAGAATGCTTGCCTGAAGTGAACAAATCTTTTTTTTCTTTTTCGTAAGGACATGTTTATTAGGAATATACATGAAATTATGTAGTATGCAAAAGTACTAAGCATATCAGAATATTCCTTTTTTAACATTTAGCAAAAAACAAAAAAACAAAAACAAAACAAAAAACAATGAACACCCCCCTACCCACCCACACATGGTATAATTGTCTCTAATGTTTGTCAAAACATTTGTCATATCAATGTTAAATAAAGGTAGAGATGAAGCAAGAAAATAAGAGAAAGGAAAAATGCACATAACAATTAATAAACTGGTCAATCATTAAAGCCTAACAAAGGTAGTTTATCAAGAAAAGGGGCCTAAATATAGTCAAAGTCTGTGGGTTTTTGCCTAACAAAATAAAGTATTTTTTCAGGGGTATTATAAGATACAAGCTCATTAATCCAGTGTTTTCTCTCTGGGAGGTTCTCAGATTTCCAGTTTTTAAGTATGCATTTTTTAGCTGCAGTGCTTGCAAGCAAAATAAATAGACTTCATGGTAGGTCATGCGAAGTGAACTGATATCACCTAGTATACAAATTTTAGGATCAGGAGAATCAATATGATTTTTTGATATTTCATAAATTGTTGAAATAACATACTTTCAGAATGTATCTAAGGCTGGACTACTCGAGAGCATATGAAGAAGAGTCCCCGTAGATATTTTACATCTTTGACAGATTAAGTTTGTTTAGTCTATAGGGGGTGTAATATGTGCTTAGTAAGATGTTAAATTGAATTTGTCTGTGTTTGGTGGATACCAATACAGTTTGTGACTTACACCAATCACACCAATCACCATCATCATAATAACACTCCAGATCCGATACCCATTTTTGCTTTATTGAAAATCTTTGGTATGCTGGAAGATTGTTATTAAGAATTCTGTATATAGAAGACGTTAAGCCCTTTGTAGAGATATGTCTGATATTGAGAAGTCTGTCTTCAAATAGGGATTTCTCAGATATATTATGAAAGGACTTCAATGATTGACTTCTAATCCAGTGTCTTATTTGTAAGTACTTAAAAATCTGTATGATGTTCTTAAGATTGGATTTGATTGGATTTCTTGCTTTGTCAAGTCAAGTCACCATTATTTTTATATTGCTTTTTTAACAATACAGATTGTGTAAGAAATTAGTAATCATCCATTTTTTTCAACTATTTTGTCGACTATGCATTCCTTTAGTTTTGCGAATTGGTATGTTTCGTCAGGCCACAAAGAAATATAGAGCTGAGTATCATCAGCATAACAGTGAAAGCTAACACCATGTTTCCTGATGATATCTCTCAAGAGTAACATGTAGAGCATGAAAAGCAATGGGCCTCATACTGCCCTATTGATCGGTATGATACCTCTTCGTTCAACTGCTACGAATTGATGACGGTCACATGAGTAAAATTTGAACCATGCCAAAGCACGTCCACTAATGCCAACATAATTTTCTATAGTCTATTCAAAAGGATGTTGTGGTAAATAGTGTTGAACGCAGCGCTAAGATCCAGTAGCTCTAATAGAGAGATACAACCACAGTCAGATGATAGAAGCAGGTTATTTGTAACTCTAACGAGAGCAGTCTCAGTATGATACGATCTAAATCCTGACTGGAAAACCTACTAAATTTTCTAGTATCTTTGACTGAGAAGGGAGATTCAAGATCCATCTGTAATTAACTAATTCTTTAGGGTGAAGGTTTTTTGGGACATATGCTAATGACAATTTAATAATAATCAAAAGAGAATCTATGACTTAGCACCTCTTTTAGTAGCTTAGATGGTCTAAGGTCTAACATATGTGTTGTTTAACAAGGTTATACAATTCTTCCAATAACAGAATGAGTGGAATTGTTCCTCAGGGGATCTATAGCGCACTTTCTAATGCGTTACTGTAGCTGATGCATTTACAATTTCAGCTATATGGGGTATGCATGAGACTAGATAATGTTCTGAGATATCATCGCTCTGCTGCAGAATTTCAATGCCATTAACATGTGACAGTATCTAGAGTATGATTGTGACAATAAGTAGGTCCTGACACATATTGTCTAATCCCAAAAGAGTTCAGAAAGCCTATAAATACTAATCCCAATGCATCTTTTTAATTATCAACATGGATATTAAAATCATCAACAATTAAGAATTTATCAGCAGTCAGCACTAACTCATATAGAAAATCAGCAAATTCTTTGATAAAGTCTGTATGGTGGCCTGTAGTCAGAACGTCGCGAAGGATGTATCATTAATGCTTACCCCTTTAGATAATGTTATATGAAGCACCATTACTTCAAACTAATTATATTTGAAACCTGACCTTTGAGGAATACTGAAAATATTATATTATAAAAATATTGTATTAAAAATATTATAAACTTCCCCCTTTACCTTTTGTACGTGGCTCATGTTTATAACAGTAATCTTGGGAGGTAAACTCATTTAAAGTACTGCAATCATCTGGTTTTAGCCAGGTTTCTGTCAAACAGATCACGTCTATGATCAGTGATTATAAGAGAAGCACCACCCTCGGAGGGATGAATCTCCTTTCAACAAGCCAGGTCTGCCCCAAAAATTTGTCCAATTGTCTGTGAAACCTATGTTATTCTGCGGGCTCCACTTAGACATCCAGCCACTGAGTGACGGCAGTCTGCTATGTATCTCGTCACCACGGTAAGCAGGGAGGGGACCGGAGCATATTATACCTCTTTAATGATATTATAAGGACCACACTAAACTCTCAGCCAGTTTTGGATCATGACTTGGATTTTGTTTGCCATCAGCTTTCTCAAATATTTGTCAAAGGGAAATAGGGGGTGTGGCACAGTTTATTTTGTCAATATATTTTTATCCCTTTGTTTTTGGTTTGTATTCTCTTTGATTTCCTTTTGTTTCCAGTAAATTTAAAGGTTAGTAAGAGGATTGTTTTTGTTTGTTATTTTGGCCTTGTCAGCTACTGAGTTTTGCCTCATTCTGTGTGTCTGGTGGTCTGGGAAGATAGCAAAGGTGTGCGCTACTGGCAGCCTTTTATTGGCACTTGCTTCTTGTGCCCCTGCTGGCTACATGCATGACACAGAAACAGAGGCCTGTCTTTATCTTGTCTCTCTGAGGTTTGTTGCCATTTGCTCTTATTGTTAGCCTTAACTTGTGGCATATGTGTTAAAGGTTCCTATTATGCTTTTTATTGCTTTCTTATTTTCAACTTCCTTTAGTGTATAATGTTTGTGCACGAAAAATCAGCAAAGATACACAGCACAAAGTCCACTCCAAAGGGAGATATTCTCTTTATCAGTGGTGTAGAAAACAAGGTTAACTTACCGTCACATACAGCCTGATCTCTCCGTTGTTTTATCAAAAACTTATTCAAAGTATGCTGGTTCAAAAAAACACATCTGGGAATAAGTTCAGTCAACCCAGACTTTTCCTACGATGAACACACAAGAGATTCTCAACAGAACGCCAAATGCAAGGAGTCACCCTGGAAACAGATGCTATAAATGGATTTCCTCTTCTTTTGTTTAATGGTGAGTTATATTCTTAGGGCACATTGGCATCTAACTGGTGGTTATGCAATTATTTTTAATCTCATAGTTTAATGTTTCATTTTTAAACTGTTCATTACTGTGAGTGTGTACAAGAATTATATTGCTTGCTTAACAACTAATGGTGCATCAAATGCCTCAGCTGCATTCCTGAGTTTTGTGTGTGTTTGACAGTTATGGACACAGTTATTCATGTGTGTTCACTTAGAAAACTTTATATCAAAAGTTTAAACTGACTTTTTAAATGCATACAAAGAATAAACTTTTCAAGGTGTTGAAGAACTGCAAAGTCAGAAATGATAATCAAAAACAGTTTTATTTGTTGTTGCCCTCCTAAGGGGAGCAGCGATTTATTTAAAGTAACACGAGAAAACAGCATGTTTTTGCTTCCAGTCAAAAAGGGGCATTTACAGCAGATAAAATGTAATCTGTAATCTATAGCTATACCTATATATATATTGTGTGTGTAATTGATTTAATGAATTGTAATACATTATAATGATATAATTATAATAAAATTATAATGTATATGTAATACATAGCTATAATGAAAAAAGGAGAATTACATTTAATTGCTTCTAATTTAAATAGTTTGCAAGCCCTGTCTAAAACACACAAGCACTCTATATTAATAAAAGAACACTAATTTTACAGACCTTCATATTTAATTATATTTGATTACATGAAAGCATTTGCAATTAGTTTGTAAAAGGTGGTTATACATGTTTGGGCTGAGCTTTTCTTGCATTCACACTGTTTTGACCAGCAGGCGGTGTTTTGAGCGCTTCGAAACCGTACATCGTTTTGCGAAACAATTAAAGTGATTTATTTGATTATTAGAGTATCGAAAAGCTTCGTTTCTCCCATCACTAAAGTGTAGGACATTTAAAAATACCATACATTTACCCTATCACTGCAAAAGCAGTAACGTTTTGGCAGAGCTTTGTTGTATTCTTCTTCTTCTTTGACGTTTTATGGCGGTTGGCAAACCAGGTTTAGGTGCATTCACCGCCACCTACTAGGATGGAGTGTGGAGCATTGATGTGAAGGGAAAACAAAAAAGTATAGAGGTAATGAATCAACATGACATAACATTCAGCAGATCATTATACAGTTTGACAAGTTTGAGACCGTTTTAAAGAAAAAACATTTGACACGTCAGACAAAAAAAAGGGGGCATTTGAAAAAAAAGAGATGATCACTAGACTCAATACTGATATTACAGAAATTACAATTCAAATGATGATTACCAAATTTGGGTGTAATCTCATTAGTGGGGTATATATTATGAAAAATCTTTAAATGTATTTCTTTAACTTTATTTGGAACACAGAATTAGCTTTTTTCCAATTAATGTTATCTATTTAAGAATTCCAAAAAAAAATTCCCTCTTGGAGTAATTCTTTTTCTTGACTGAATTACATTTCTTATAATTTTATTAGTACATTTTGGGTCATAAATACACTTGTCATCAATTTCTGAATGCACTTTTACAGTATGCGTTGTTGTGCTCTGACGACATTTCCTGTCTAACCCGGAAACGCTTCAAAACTGCACAGAAGCCTCCAGTTAGCTTATCCTGGTTTAGCCTTATCGCTTTATTTTCTTAAACAAATAAAATAATAAAATATTAAGTTATATTTGAATTTGATCAGAGTCAGAGCGCAAAGATATTCATTCTAAAGGTAAAACCTACATCGCCTCAATTCTCGATTTTAATGTATAACCTAAATATGTTGTGGTGGTGTCACGGTTGACACAGTAATTGTCGCTATTAGAGCTGATAAAGCAATTAAATCATAGTAATATACATCTAATGTAGAATTACCCGATATATAAAACTATTGTATTGCACTAAGTTTTAACGTTGTAGCGTCTGCACTGCACGTGTATTAATAGTGTTTATTATTGTTTGGGTCTGTGTTCATACTCTCCCCTCTGTCTGCCTCCAGTATTCATGATTCATCGGTTTTCTCAGTGTTAAACAGCTGATCGGGAGATCATGGAGAAAGGTAAGACAACACCCAGCTGATTTTTGGTAGCAATTTTCACTCAAAATATTGGTGGTTTCTGTGATCTGCTCTATAGATGAACGGACAGTGTGTTTAGAATAGTTAATGCCCTCCCTCTCAGTGTGATATGATGTGTACTGATTGATAAGGTGTTGTGTTGCAGATGTGAAGGCAGGCATCCCCTCTGGCTTGGCTGCAGAAGCGGCGGCCGGACCTCTGGTGTCCCAGAGCCGATCCGAGGACGAGGAGTCCACTGCCGTAAAGAGGACAGCCGCTCAGGCCTTCAGTGGAGCCGGACTGATTCCCAAACGCAGAAGCTCCTCCAGGTGAAGAGGAGTCGTCTGTCATCATAGCGGTCATCTGTGGTAATTTACATTTGTCTAAAAGGTATCTAATCATTATATTTTAGATCAATAAAGAGAAAGAAGTTTGATGATGAACTGGTCGAGAGCAGCCTTGCGAAATCGACCAGTCGGGTCAAAGGTCAGCCAGTCATCGAGCCAATCAGATGCCCTGGGAATGACCTTGCATCTAGTGACAAGAAGAAGGTAATGAAGGATGTTGGATTTTATTTCACAGATCTCTGGAATATTTGATTGTGGTGAATCGTACCTATTATTTTCTGGTCAAGAACCACTGTATGATAGACCACTGAAAATGTGTGTGTTTGTGTGTGTGCGAGAGAGAGAGAGGTAAAAGAAGTATATACCTACCTGTCAAAAGTTTAAAATGGTTCGGATTTGTAATTTATTGCTGTGATCAAAGCTGAATTTTCAACATCATTTCTCCAGTCTTCAGTGTCGCGTGGTTCTTCAGAAATCATTCTAATATGCTGATTTGCTGCTCCTCAAGAAACATTTCCAATTATTATAAATGTTTAAAACAGTTTTTGTTGTTATACATTATCATTTGAAAATTTGGGGTATATATGATTCACAAAAAAATAAATTATTACTTTTATTACAAGGGTGCATTAAATTCATCAAAAGTGACAGTAAAAACATTTATAATGTCACAGCAGAAGATTTGTATTTCAATTAAATGCTGTTCATTTAGATTTTTTTTTTTTTTTTCATTTACGAAACGTAAAAAAAAAAAAAAGGTTATTTTTAGTTGTTTTCAATATTGAAAACAATGAGAACCATTATTAATAATTGAGTACAAATAATAAAAAAAAATAATTTAAGAAAGAATTTTAGAATGATTTCTGAAGGACTNATTTTTTTTCATTTACGAAACGTAAAAAAAAAAAAAAGGTTATTTTTAGTTGTTTTCAATATTGAAAACAATGAGAACCATTATTAATAATTGAGGACAAATAATAAAAAAAAATAATTTAAGAAAGAATTTTAGAATGATTTCTGAAGGACTGTGTGCAAATTCAGCTTTGCCATTACAGGAATGCATTTTAAAATATGTTCGAATAGGAAACAGTTCTAATTAATGGTCATGATATTTCAAAATACTACTGTTTTTACTGTGTTTTTGACCAAATAGATGAAGCCTTGATTAGCATTTGAGACTTCTTTCAAAAGCATTTTAAAAAATCAACATTTAAAAAACAAATATTAACCAACAAATTTTTTGCATATCTGAAATAAGACCTTGCGCTTTTAATATAATATGATCATTTTAGCTCATATATATTTATTTTTATTTCTTTTGTATACTTACGTTTGTGCAATACAGTCATTACATGTTTTGCATACAGTGATGGTGTGTTTTTCTGTGTTAGTTTTTCTGTGTTTTAAAGTAAACATGTATGGTGCTAGTAGATTTGTTTTACTGATATGTAATATATCTGTATTTTAAGTGTGACATTAAACATTCTTTACCTTTTAGTTGATCTGCTACTCCATAATTTGTTTTTTGAACCGTAGGGTTTAAAGTCTGGCAGCTCTCTTACGCCTCCTCTTACCATGGTGATCGCGCCTTCATCGATGACCAAACGGATGAAGAAAAACAAGCAGCCGTTACAGATCACCAAAGACTTGGGCCGCTGGAAACCTACCGATGACCTACTGCTCATCAATGCCGTTTTACAGGTCCGCTGTCAGGTTTTAGGAGCTTAATAATTTAGAGAAGTTTTGCTGAGATAAACTGAACTGACATACATGTACAGTTGAGGTCAAAAGTTTACATACCCCTTGCAGAATCTGCAAAAATAAGACAAAATGCATGTAAGTACTGACCTGAATAAGACATTTCACATAAAAGATTTTTACATATAGTCCACAAGAGAAAATAATAGCAGAATTTATAAAAATTACCCGTTCAAAAGTTTACATTCACTTGATTCTTAATACTGTGTTGTTACCTGAAAGGAACACTCCACTTTTTTTGGAAATAGGCTCATT
>SCHK01097786.1:105-10588 GCA_004124795.1 Poropuntius huangchuchieni
GTTTTTTTTTTACGTTCCATCTTTGAAGGAGTTTGAGAGGGAGTTGGGCCAATGGCGTAAAGAACCAGGAACGGCAAAGAAAAAGCCCAAATATTCTTACAAGTCTGTGGAAGAGCTGAAAGCTCATGGCAAACTGACCAACAGGAGCATGAGCAGACCTGCTGGAGAACTGGCTCAGGTTAAGGTGAGAGTGCAGAACTCTTGGAGTAATAGTCTTTTATATATCTCACAAGAAACAGTTAACCCATCCCTTGTGTGTTTCAGGTGATCGATATGACAGGCAGAGAGCAGAAGGTGTATCACAGTTACAGTCATATGAGTCAGAAGCACAGTGTTCCTGAGGAGGCCCCTTTGAGTGTGAGCACGCGAGAACAGAAGACCTCTGGCTTCTCCTTACCGGAGCTGGAACACAACCTCAAACTGCTCATTGAGCTCACCGAGCAAGACATCCTACAGGTACAGTACTCATAAACTTGCACTAATTTACAATTTATATAAAATAATATTATATAAATTAAGTAATATAATGTTAATTATAAAATTGTATGTAATATATATAATTTAGTAGCCTATTTGTAAGTGTTGCTTCCTATGTTGTGCAACACTTCTTTCTTCTCATATTGAAATGATAATTCACTTCTTAGTAAATGCTTGTTATGGTCAATGACGGAAGCAAAATAGCTAGTTCTCATGCTGCCTTCAAGTGCTATTGGAAACCTCCTACTTCTGAAGTTGTTTTACGATTTTGTTGCGTTCAAGTGCTTTGTTGTCGGAAAGAACAAATCATGGTGGACAGCCTATTTATTATTGCCTGTTTCTTGCGGAAATCTTATTAAATCCAAACGATATAGATGAGAAGATATTGAGTCAGTATTCAACAGGTTTTGTATAGATATGTATCCCATCCATTGGTAGCCATATAAACATTCACAGTGCTATTTAGAAATTCTAGAAGTTTATGGCTCTCCCAACTTGGAAACTCAGGTATCAATATTATCTCCATGTTTCCTAGTTGTAAATACGATTAGAGAGGCCGTTCATGTCTAATTTCTGACTAGGAAACACATATTTATGATTATTTCTGATAGCACCTGAAGGCTGCACAAATTTTCTTAATTTCTCTCTGTGGGTTTGTGTTGTGTGTGTATAGAGTGCCCGGCGTCTCCAGCATGAAAAGGACACTGTGGTGACCCTGACCCATGAGAGCGACGCGCTGCAGGTCAGGCTGGCAGAGGAGGAACAGGCTCTCGGTCGGCTGGAGCAGGTGATGAACCTGGTGGATCGTTTCGAAGCGGGCGATGAGGGCAACCCTTCGCTATGCCTTCAGGAGTGTGCTAAGATTTTTCAGCAGCTGCAGACAGAGTTCTATCAGGAGTATAAAACTTTGGGTTTGGGAGACCTAGCTGTGTCTGTGGTGCATCCTTTATTGAAGGAGAGACTTCGCAGCTGGGATCCACTGAAGGTATACATTTTATATAGTATGTATTTATACTATTTTAACGTTCTTGAAAGTCTTTTATGCTCATCAAGGCTGCATTCATTTGTTAAAAAATACTGTAAAAAAATAATATTGTGAAATAATATTACAAATCAAAACATTTAAAAATGTAATATATAGTTTAAAAAATATATTTAAAAAAATCCAGTATTCACAGACTACTCAAATCTTGTTAGATCTTTGTATTAATCATCATTGATTTTGTTATTTACACTTTGTATAAGCTCTGAATCATTATATATGAATTCTGCACTCTCTCTGTTTATCTATAGGACTGTTCAGATGGTTTAGAGGAAGTCGGTCAGTGGAGAGCCATTCTTGAAAGCTCACAATCTCTTCATGGTGGCCCAGACACTTCTAACATGGACCCCTATCACAGGTAACCCATATCTGGGAGTGTGTATGCGGAGTGTCTGTGGAAGCAAATGACTTGAGCAGGAGTTTTGTGTGCAGGTTGATATGGGAAGTGTGGATTCCAGTCATGAGGAGCTGTGTCTCTCAGTGGCAGCCTAGAAACGTGGGGCCCATGGTGGACTGTGTGGAGTGCTGGGCTCCTGTATTGCCGCTGTGGATTCTGGACAATGTTTTGGAGCAGCTTATTTTCCCACGACTACAAAGAGAGGTTTGTGCTGACCATATGACCAATTCACATTGTACATTTCCTAAGTTTTAAACATAAGTATGTTTAAGATCTAACCTCTCTCTGTTTTTGGATATAGGTGGACAGTTGGAACCCACTGACAGACACCGTGCCAATCCATTCATGGATTCATCCCTGGCTGCCTCTGATGCAAACCCGTCTTGAGCCGCTGTACGCACCCATCCGCAGTAAACTAGCCCATGCCCTGCAGCGCTGGCACCCCAGCGACTCCTCTGCCAGACTCATTCTGCAACCCTGGAAAGATGTCTTCACACCCGGTGCCTGGGAGGCCTTCATGGTCAAAAATATTGTTCCCAAACTAGGCATGTGCTCATCTTTTAGACTGTCATTATGAGACTTTGGGAGTCTTAGGGAGTCTCTGAAGGTTTTGCTACTGTGTTGCAGCTCTGTGTTTAGGAGAACTGGTGGTGAATCCTCATCAGCAAGTACTAGAACCGTTTAACTGGGTGATGGACTGGGAAGGGATGCTCTCTGTCTCCACATTGGTTGGACTGCTGGATAAGAATTTCTTCCCCAAATGGCTACAGGTCAGTCAGTCTAAAGAATGGTCAAAAGAATACAAAACATTTTGTATAAATAAAAATAATGTAGAAGAAACATCAGTTAGAACCAAACTTGACTGGTGTAATACATCAGTATGGCTTGCATTTTTGGAACTAAATGTATGATAGACTAAGAGTGGCACTTAAGAAGAATTTTTTTTATTTTATTTAAAAGAGAATTTTTTTAAAATGCATCTATTTGTTTTTATTTGTTTAAAAAAGAAGTTTGGAAAGTGAATTTAAAAATGTAATATTGTATTTTTGCTAGATTTAGCCAACATTTTAAACGTGAATTAAATATTTAATACATATTTTAATATTTAATGTACATTTTTTATTTTTAAGTTTAAAAAGCGATTCATTCATTTATTTTGCGGTTACATTTAACTACATTAATTCATAAACTATAATTAGTTGTCTAAATTTACATGTAGTTGAAAATGTTCAATTTTTAAAATTAATACATTTCTTTATTTTGCCCTTATTGTCACTCGTACATTGAAGTTGAGTACTAGGTGTTTCTTTTGTTTCCTGGTGCAGGTGTTGTGTTCCTGGCTCAGTAACAACCCAAACTATGAGGAGATCACCAAGTGGTATCTGGGCTGGAAAAGCTTGCTCTCGGAGAACCTGCTCAGTCACCCACTGGTCAAAGAAAAACTGAACGAGGCCCTTGACATCATGAATCGTGCTGTTGCCTCTGGACTAGGTCAGTCGCTAGAAAAAATAAGATATGAAGTAGGGCTTAGCAATTAATCGCATACAATTGTCATGCGCATCTCATCAGTCGATTATGAACGCAATATTGTGTAGCTTTGTCAGTGAACTACAGCACTGTTTATTAAATGCCGCTCCATCTGAAAGCATGTGATGGAGATTTACTACTAGTCACAGAACCAGCTTTACTGACGGGATGCGCATGGCAGTCGCATGCGATTAATTGCACAGTCCTAATATGAAGTCCAATAAATGTGTTTGTAGCTTTGTACAGGTTTATCATTCTACCTTCAACTTCACTTATGTCTTTTGCAGGTGGGTATATGCAACCAGGAGCAAGAGAGAACATTGCATATCTGATTCAGACGGAGAGAAGAAAAGATTTCCAGTGTGAGCCTCAGCCTGAGCGGCGTGACATGGACAGTTCTGTCCCACGGCCACCAGGCACTGCAGCGGTACCAACATCTGTACCTACCAACTTTAAAGATCTAGTCCAGGCCAAAGCTGAGGAGAATGGCATCGTCTTCATGCCACTGGTGGCCAAACGGCATATGGGCAAACAGTTGTTCACATTTGGTAGAATAGTCATCTACATTGAGCGTGGAGTGGTCTTTGTCCAAGGTGAGAAAACCTGGGTTCCAACATCACTACAGAGTCTGATTGACATGGCCAAATGAGACTGATGTTCAGTCAAAGAGAAGCTGTTTAAATGTTGCTGTCTAGTCTGCTTCCATGCAGTTTGTAACACTGTAACAGACTTGTCTATCAATGTTGTTTTATATTGCTGAAGAACTGGTTTTGAATAAATTTGTCTTTAAATTAATAACATGCATGACTGTTTATTTAGCTTCCCTCAACTTTGTCATTCTGACTAAATCCAAATGTCACAACCACTTTTTGTATTTTTTTCCCCCTTTTAACCAGACAACAGATAACAGATTTGTACAAGTTATTTTATTAAGCTGGTAGAAAAATGAAACCAATTCCAAAAAAGTCTGATTTACAATACAGAAAATAAGTGAAAAACTATTTCCATTAGAACAGTAAATAAGAAAAGTAAATCATTTGACTGACCCTCTGATGGAATGTTTCAGAGCAAAACTGTTGTGTTTTTTTATGTCAAAGTGTGTGCAACTTCAGAAGCAGACAGTCAGCAGATAAACATGTGAATGCATTCTTATTGTCCCAGCTCTTCTGTCTTAGAAGTCCTTTTGAAGATCTACAAAAGTAAATAAAATAAGAGTCACTCGCATTCAAATAACCAATGAAATAATCTGCAGTCAAAACAACAAGAACCACCATCATCAGTTTAAAGATGCCAACACTGATAAGCCAACCCTTATTTTCATATCATGGCCAATACTGAAAAAGAACTATTAACTGAATAAAAATAATACACTAAAACATAAAATCAAATTAACTGGATAATCATTTTGATATTGACTAAAGATAACATTTAAGAGTGTTAAATAGTAATTTTTTAAAAAGACAAACTTTGTTGTCATTTAATACTTAAATCTAAATGTAAAAATAGAAGATATTAGCAACGTATGTGAAGGGCATCAGTGAAACAGAGAAACTTGTAACGCACCACTCTTCTTCAGCATCTCTCCTTTCCGAGATCGAGCCACTGCCTCCAAAAACCGATCAAAGACCTTCACGTACTTGGCCAGGCTGGTCCGCTTATAGTCTACAAATAACCAAAACCATGTTTAGCACACTGTACCTGCCCACAGAACTGAAGTTGACTCCTCAACAATACCAACATGCATAAACCGATTAAACCAAACAGTTAATGTTTGCACACCTCTGATTCTGCGTCGTTCTCCAGCTTCTTGTTCATTCTCTTTGTCCTTCATGTCATCTTCTTCCACTTCATCTGTTCTGGGTCTCTCCAGCTCCTCACAGATCAGACTACAGAGAGACAAGTGAGTCTAGCATATCTAACTTCAGACATAAGCTCCTCAAGTATTTTTAGAAACCACAGCATATATAAAAGCATTATATGGAACAACCTGACAAAGATGGACACTGATATATTCAGCATTTACCTGATCGTAGGGACCTCAAAAGGATCAAACGTGTTCAGTTCTTTCAGATCTATTGGCACTGAGATTCGACCTAAAGAAAATGTTAAATACAACAAGATGTTTAAAATCAAATGACATTTGACAAATGACAAATCACATTTGCAACCCATTGTACCTGAAACTTAAAGCACAGATGAAACTTGCACCGTAAGACTAGCATTTATTTGATTCAAAAAAATATTGGTAAAAACTGTTAAATACTATAACAACTATTTAAAACAACTGTAAGAACAGTATTTGAAATAGTAAAGAAACGTAGAGTTAGATCTCACCTGTCTTAGGGTGTACGCTGAAGGGGCTCTTCAGTAAGTGGTTGACTCCTTTACTGACGTTGACATCCAGTCGAGGGTAACAGTACTGCAGCATGATTTCCTTATCGAAGTACTGACCACCCTTCTTACTATTCGACTTCACAGACACACATGAAAAATGAAAACGATAGGAAGCTGAACTACCTTCCCTGGTGAAAAATATGCATGGTCAATAGTGCCAGTTCTTTGCTTTTACCTTTTTACGTTCAACCAGATCGCAGAGTTTGTCCCATCGCTTCATTGGGTTCTTTTCATCCTTATAAGAGAATGTCAGTTCCTTTTTCATATGTGCAGTCAGATTTAAAGAAATAACAGTCAACTGGGCTCATCATATAAAAAGATCAGTAACAAATAAAACACTTCTACTGGATACAATGCAAACCTGCTTGAAACATGAACAAGTTAAGTATTTCCAATAATTGTGAAATTTGACTGGTATTTGTACTGACTACTGAAATATTGGCATTGTGACAGCACTACTGGGAATGAAAGGATATCTTCAGGCAGCAGAGCGAGCACTTTTTCTACACTCTCCTTATTGCCCAATATGTCCTGGTCCACAATGGCATATTGTTCAAAATAGTGCTCCACCACAGACAGAGAATCCCTAAAAGAAAAAGAGAGAGACTACGGTTACATCACTGACATATACGTGTTATATGCCTAAGGAAGTATGTCATTATGTTTCCCCTTACTTGATGAAAGGATGGATTGGATCTGACAAAACAACTTTTCTCAAAGTCTCCTCACCACCCTAAATAAACATGCACGGGGCGCACAATTAATTAATTAATTAAATCACAGCTTTTAGATTACGCAGCTGAACATGATAAACTGTTTCTAGAATGATAAATTATATGATATGTCAATACCTTGACTAAACTGAGATACTCTGCCACGGCAGACCTCGCTGCAACTGAGAGCTTCCTAGCAGCATCATCACAAACCCAACAATGCACCCCTCTCCGCCCCGAATACACCCACAGGAGATGATGGAATCCAAAGTCCTCTGAACCACACAAAAAATTGCATATATATGTTATGATGTTACATACTCAAGCTGTAAAGGTTCTGTTGATAAAAAGTTATGCTTACCCCGAAGTGCCCGGTCTAGAATACGGATAGCAATTGTCATTAGAGTCCAGCACTTTGAGCAGATATCAGCAGCACTGAGGAACAAAATGAAAATGCATATAAAAATAAATAAATAACTGCATTTAAAACAATAGTCCATAAGAGGAAAGAAGCAGAAAAGGCATCTGTATACCTGCAGCAACGTCTGACGTCATCATAGTCTGTCATGTCAATGTCAAACACCAGCTCCTTCTCCAGGGCCTGGAAGGTTCCAGACTTCACCGCGTTATGTTGGCTGGGCTGTCAATCATAGAACCAGAGAAATTATGATCTTTTTATTTCATTTTTTTCCCCACAAGAAATATGAAGCAGATTAAAGTAGTAGTAGTTGTCTATTTTTATTGCCATGTCAGCATCCAAGGCTATCTTCATGGCAAAAACTGAGTAGCAATAATACAAGAGTTACAGAAACACAAAATAAAATAAAAAACTAAGCAAATAGAAAAATACAGCAGTTACAATTATACAAGATTTTTTAAATCAACATTTGATAAATCTAAAATCTTTTCTGATAAAATATAACTAAAGTCCCTGAGTGAGTATACATAATTTAAAAACTTAAAATGCATTAAAACCAGGATGAAACAGATTAAAGAGCAAAAAAAATGTGCAATTATAATTTTAAATTAAAAATCTAATCACAAATCCAAAAATTGACTTAAATATATTTACTATACTATATATACTTACTATAATATTCTCTACGTAACTACAGAACTATTAAACCACAGCACAATTTTATTTGTATATTTTTGCCCACTGTATTTTATTCTGAATCCTGCGTGTGACAAACAAATTTTTAGAAGTATGAATATTCCATCAAGTATGCTTTCATCTAATATGCATAGAGACATAAAAACTCATAGGCATATGCATAACTACTACAACATAAAAGAATGATCAAAATACTGTTTAAAATATGCTGTTTTAGTATATAGCTCCACAGGACATAATATCAATATAACATAATATAATATAGATGAGTTATATTACCCTGTGGCTGTAGACTGCTCCAATATCAATTTTGTAGGGAACCATTTTCTGCATCTCTTTCTCCAGCTCATTCTGAGTGGTGAAGGACTGATATCTTACATAAATGTCATCTTTTAGGGTGAAGGAAAACTCGCGGTTCTGGAAGTAGTTTTTAAACACTGCAAGAGGCATAATAAGAAATATTGATTCTGGTAGTGTTTGCGATAGACATAAATGTTGTTGAATGTTCAAATACACATGCAAAAGCCTTATTGCATAAACTACAACACATAAAACCAGTCAATCGCTCTTTGTGTGATCATAGACCGACATGGGCAAGTTAGTGGCTATAACATTTACTTACCACCGCCATAACTTAACCAGCGATAGTACTGTGAAAACGGGAAGAGTCTGCGGTAATAAATCGGCAACAAGTCAGGCAAACAACCTGGATCATAATCTGAAGTTGACATACTTAAATTGTACAGTGTTTATTCTCAATGACAGCTGACCCTACTACTAGCGCGGGAAAATTTACGTAAATAGGAAATGACGTACTTGGTTCTTGTTCGTTGGTCTCGAGCCCGGTTAAAGTTACTGTTTTCTGCTTTGCTCTGCTGCCACCTCAAGGCTCGGAAAAGAGTGGGTTATGATTATGTCGAATCATGATTAAAAAGGATAGTCCACACACCTGTTTAGGGTGTTTCGCCGTTAGGTCCGAGGCACTGAAAAGCGGGCAGTAGATGGACGATGAAGGTGTGATTTAAATCAGGCGAACTCGTTTATGTTAACAGTTTTACACCAACTAAGTTTTTGAGCTTGAGAAATGAGACGTAATTTGTGAAGAAAACATCAGGTAAATATCATGTGTGAACAGAATATGTATACTTTTTATTGCCCTTTTTTTTTTAGAAAAGACCTCATTATTGTCAAATTATAAAGGTGAATATATTAAGTGTGTGTATTAAGGGTATTTGAATGCTAACTGCGTAATTAGCCTTAGTAAAACAAAGGATTTGAACATGTAAAATATATATGTAACGTTAAATACCTAATTTTCCAACTGGAATACTATTAAACACTAAAGGTGGATTTAGTTATTTAATTAACGTTAGTTATTTAAAATATACCACTGAACATTGTTAGACAAAATAAATAAAATGCTAATAGTGTGTTTAAAGGGATAGTTTACATAAAATGAATTAGTAATAACATTTGAAGTAATATGTTCATTGTATTTTATGATGCCTTTATGACCTTTTTGTATCTTCTAAGTTTTGGTTACCTGGACTTTCATTGAAGGGACCGAAGTCTTTCAGGTTTAATTAAAATATCTTAATGTTTATTTCAAAGATTAACCAAAGTCTTGTGAGATTGGAATGACATTTTTGGGTGAAATATCCTTTTAAGGTGTTTTTTGTAAATATCAGAGGAAAGGCCATTAAAATATTATTTGTTATGTACTGAAATAATTGGTTCACACAGAATACCAGTCAAACTTTTTATATCTTCATTCAGGATAAAACCGTCAAACACTGAAATGCTTTTTTCAGGACTGCTTTTCTCTTTCAGATTCTCAGTCTCCCCACAGGAGGGCAGGAATCGCTTGAGTACAGGAGAGACTGCGACACTGTCATATTGACTGCATGCATATTGATAATTCTGCAGCTAACACTGGATCTGATCTGCTGAGTCCACAGTAAACAGGTGAAGGCATATAAATGTTTGAATATGATGGTATTCAGGGCTTCAGACTAACTACTTTTACTAGGAGCACTGTAGCCCCTGACTGAAAATTTTTAGGAGCACAAGCAGAAAATTTAGGGGTACACCTTAAATCAGCCTACAATGCAATCGTTCACATTTTCTCCATTGTAACTGTATTACTGAAAAATGCTTTGATAATAAATAGACTCAAAGCATAGAAATTACAATGTACAGTATTCTTATAATTTCAAAAGGAGATGACAAACACATATATTATATAAAATTACTATTGTTTTGCATTAATAAGTGCAGTTACTAATATTATTACATGTTCATTTCTTGTTTATTTCATGTTTATACACATTTGACAGTAACACGCTAGGCTTGAGTTGGGAAGCTAACAAAATTTATTTTATGTAGAATTTTTATGTAGAAAAGGTATACACTTTACTCTTATTAAATGTACCATTATTCTTCTAATCTTATATGGAACTGACCCAACAACTTAGTGATTATGTGTTAAATTGAAGAAAAGTTTGTTTTTCAAAGTACTTTGTGACTTTTCTTACTTCATACACAAAAAAAGAGCAAAGCTCTGACAAAATCTAGTTTCTTGATTTGATATTTTATAATAATGATTTTATAATTGTCTTTTTATAATTTCAAAATATAAATGAAAAAGTATAAATGATGACTAATAAGCCAATAAGTGCTCCTCTGCTGCCATTAACAGGTTGTAATGGTGATTTGATGTATTTGTTTTTTAATTTTACACAAGTGTATTTTGGTCATCCCACTGAAAATAATTGGATCATTTTGGAGCTATAAAGTGTTGGAAACAGTTGTGTGGAATG
>SCHK01097884.1:0-10504 GCA_004124795.1 Poropuntius huangchuchieni
TTGCCTTAAAATTATTAAGTAAATAATAATTAAACAAATTAAGTTAAGTGAATTTTATAGTTCAAGGTAACTTTTTTTTTTTTTTTAATTATTATTTACTTAATAATTTTAAGGCAACGGGTTTCCTCAATTTTTTTTAAGTTAAGTCAACTTTTATTTTTTACAGTGTAAAGGGAAGATTATATAATTTATCAAACAATCAATGTCAATCAATGTCTATCTACCAATCCACCCATTATTATTTACTACATTTTTCTTTCATGGTGTGGAGTTTCCATTTTCTTCTACTGATTTTATTTAGATAATTATTTTTTTGTTTCCTCTACACTGTAAAAAGTGAAAAGTTGACTTAACTTTAAAAAATTGAGGAAGCCCGTTGCCTTAAAATTATTAAGTACATAATAATAATAAAAAAATAAGATAAAATGAACTTTACTATTCATTTGACTTATTTTTTTAAAATTATTATTTACTTAATAATTTTAAGGCAATGGGTTTCCTTAATTTTTTTTAAGTTAAGTCAACTTTTATTTTTTACAATGTACCCCAAAACCAAATCATCACACCAAGCTTTTCATCTTTTTACATGTTCATAAAGACATTATTGAGCATGTTTAATAATTTTTTATCATTATGGGCCATTTCTGGGGTAAATCCTGAGCCACACACAGAGACAGGAGTTGTGATAGGTGATACTGACACTTCTGGGTTTGAAAGGAGGCTGTATCTCCAGTCTCTCCAGTCGGTCCCAGTCTATCCAGCGGAAAAAAGGATGCTCCCGCAGCTCTCTCTCTGCATCCTCTCCTCCACCCAAACGCTTAGCAGGGTTCTTGGTGAGGAGCTGAGAGAGAAACAGATGGAGAAAAAATGTCAGAAAAACAGTGAGACAGAAAGAGTGGAAATTCAACTGTATGCTAATTTAAGTCACATTTTTTAGAAGTTATATTAGTATTAAAGATGGGATAGATTGCCCTGTGCATGCACTGTGAGCAAAGTATGTAGGCAGCAGAGATGAAAGAACAGGAAGTAGATTACCCCTTTGCAGATGGCCACAGCCTCCCGAGAGAGACTCTTCGGATATGAAACGCTCTGTTCCATGATGGACTGAAACAGCTCCTCCTCATCTATGCCATCAAAAGGAGGCTGATGAAAAGAGAGAGACAGAGGGAGAGGGCGCCGGGGATGAAGATCTATTGAGAAAAGGACAAAATTAAAGGCTCAGGGAGGCAGAGGATGAAAAATTACCTGCCCAGCCAGCATCTCATAGAGCAGGACTCCATACGACCACCAGTCCACTGCTTTACTATACGGCTGATACGCCACAATCTGAAAACAACACAAATCTGTTAGAAACTTTTCTTTTTAATTGATTTATTATGGGTATAGATTCCCCAGAGTGTTAATTGAGAATGCCTTTTAATTCCAACTTAATTCTTTCATTTGTATTGAGGTAGCACACAGGATGCAGAATTATAATTTGAATTTAAGGAAGTAAAATGAAATTCAATGTAACTGCATTTAATATGAATTACCAATAAAAATTTGATATTTATGAAAACAGATGATTTTAGAATTTGATACAATTGAATTTATATTATTATTATATTTGTATCCATATATACTGAATTTATAAAATATGTATATCATTAAAATTTGCTATTTTAATTTGAATATAACAAAATACCTACACTGCCATTCGAAATTTGGGGTCAGTCAGCAAGGATGCATTAAAATGATCAAAAGTGAGGGTAAAGGCATTTATAATATTAATAAAGATATCATTTTCAAATAAGTGCATCAAAAAAAAAAAAAAAAAAAAGGCAGCACAACTTCAAAACTGATGATAGCAAAAAATGTTTCTAGAGCAGCAAATCAGTATATTAGAAGGATTTCTGAAGGATCATGTGACGCTGAAGACTGGATTAATGGCTACTGAAATTCAGCTTTGCATCACATGAATAAACTACATTTTAAAATATATGAATATAGAAAACAGTCATTTTAAACTGTAATAATTTTTCAAAATATTACTGTTTTAACTGCATTTATTATCAAATAAATGCAGCCTTGTAAGCAAAAGACACTTATTTCAAAAACATTAAAAAAAAAAAACTTACCGACCCCAAACTTCTGAATAGTAGTGCACAGTAGGCATTTAAATATTTTCAATAAATTACACATTTTAATATAACATATTTATTAAAGATACTTGACAGAATACTTTTCAAAATGGAGCCAAACAACATGAAGCAGGATGATAAGATGGAAACTTTAAGCAGAGCTCTAGGTAAGTTTGTTCTTATTCTTTTATTCCTCTGTTAATGACTGTTGAATTTCTTTGAACTGAATTCAGTAAATTCCACTTCCCATCATTCCAATTCAACATCCTGTGGAATGTGGCCAATTAAACTCACATTCCAACTCCTAAACTTAAAGAAGGCCGATTTTTAAATGAATCTTGAATTTTGCCCATCCTTGCTAAATGCTTCTTAATTTCATAATGTCATATTCTCAAAATCACATAAATTAGAAATATTCCCATTACAGAGTTAGACGGATGCTATTACAGCCCTCTCAATGTGCAGATAAGCTCATGAAAATCATATTAAAGATAATTACACAATAAATATGCCAGTGTCTCTGTGTCAGCCGTGAGTGTGTGTGTGTCACAGCGTGAGAAAGAGAGATTAATTTCCTTGCCTGCAGGGACACATATTGCATCTTTTCAAAATGACAGGGACACAAAGATCAATGGCTTTTTCTCTCTCTTTTTTTTTTTTTTTTTTTTTTACATAATGTGATCAATGCGAGCCAGTTTAACTGCTGGGTTAATACAGCACTGACGCATACTGGGCTTCAGTAGACCCACATTCACATCGCCAAAACACAAACATTGACGATTTAGCACATACATCACTCGAGCGGGATGTCCGTCATGTCGCCGTGTAGTAAACACCGCAGTGAACCTAAATGAAATCACACAGAGACATGTAGATGCACATACACGCAGACATGTGCTGACTGCGCACATCCACCGAGTGCTCATGTAAACACAGAGCCGAGGTCATGAAGAAGAGAAGATGAATCAGACGGGATGGAGATGGAGTAAAGGAAACCTCAGGTGCGATGTAATCAGGTGTGCCACAGAAGGTCCGAGTGGTGTCCCCTTCCATCATGCCTTCCCTACACATCCCAAAGTCTGCTATCTTTATGTGTCCTTCACTGTCCAGCAGGACATTGTCCAGCTTTAGATCTCTGCAGACCGGAGAAAGAGAGAGAATATTAAGTGACTGTAACATATGGTGAGTTTGTGAAAGGAGACTGTCATCATGTCTTGTACCTGTATATGATGCCTTTGTTGTGCAGGAAGAACAGACCCACCGCGATCTCAGCAGCATAGAACCTGCCAACATGAAAATCTCTCATTAACTCCATTAAACACACATTCTTCCACTGCAGGACAATATGACAGAATGATGCCACACAGATGAATTTAGAAACAGAACAGAGGGGGTACTCAAACAGTATAAAAAGTGAAATAGTTGTGGATTATTGTCATGTTTTTATCAGTTGTTTGGACTTCCGTTCTGACTGCACCCATTCACTGTTGATCTAAATCTCGCATGGCCTGAGGGTGAGTACATTTTCAGCACATGTTCATTTTTGAATGAATTATTACAGAAGAGAAGTGCTACACTTACGCTGCATGCGGTTCTTTAAACTTGCCGACGATTTGGATGTGAAACATAAGATCACCACCGTTCACATACTCCATGACGTAATACAGACGATCCTACAACGCAAAACTGATTATCAGCAATCAGCAGATTCACGAGACTAATAGGAATCAAAAATGAATCATAAATCAGTTCGCTTGCTATGCAAGTAAATAGAACAGCAAATGCCACAGCAGATTAGCAATCAGTCAAATTAAAAGACAATTGTTTGTAAGTTCATGAATATAAATAAGACCTTGTGATCACACAAGGGCAGAAATATCGTATTTCGTTAACTAACTGTATTATGAAACTAATGTACTTTACACAGCCTGCGCAATGAATTGTGTGAACTCCTGTGTTGTAAGCTGAGACCAGCAAGTTTTCTCAGTTGCTTCAGTATTTGTCACCTACAGCCAAGGCAAGATAACAGCTCACTTTATCTCTAGAGGCATCTGACTACAGCATCTGGTGTCTGTAGGGCTTGAACCTCTGATCAGCGGGACGCTGCGTTTTTCCACTGGGCAACTGATAGCTTTGACAGGGAACTCTATTTCATGCACTTGATACAATGAGACACAGTTTACATACACAAAAAAGTCATTACCGAACACGGTCACATTGAGTGTTTGTTACAAATTCAATCGACGGGGGAAAAAATCAAGTGATTTAACAAGAGTAATTCAAACCTTCACAAACCATTACAGCCAGACATAAACACACACACACGCTCCTCTTTTTCTCTCTTTCAGTACTGCAGCTGCCAGTGTATTTCATTAGGCTGATTGCCACTTTGCAATACGTGTCTGCTGAAAGAGGTCAGACAATTAGCTCTATGAAAAGTCATTTTTCAAAGCAAAATGAGGCAACTAACATTGGAAAAAGGCCCTTCAGATTCATTAGTTACAAAAATTATTTATCATGTCAGAATAAAATAGAAAAAATGATTGTCCAATCACCTTTTATTACGCAGGTTGTTCCAGGTTGCCAGTTTAGGACTCACAAGACAGCATTCCAAGAATAGAATTATTACATTGTCAGAAGCTTCTGTTATTTTGTTCACCCATTGTTCAAACTGACATTTTAGAAAACCCTGTTAGTCAATATTGTAAAAGCAATCTGTTCTTGTGATTTGTCTCCCTCTCAAGACTGCTAACAGCCTTGTTCAGGGCAAATGAATTGAATCTATCAGTCCCTATCTAGGCCAACGTAAACAACCTTTTAATGAGGTAAAAGAAGAATACTTACTATGATTAAACAGCTTTACTCCATAACTGATACAATCATTAATCTGCCATACAAACCTCAGTAGAGGTGCAATTTTTCAGTTTTTACTGATGAACACGTGCATGTGATGAAGAATCTAGGCATATTAGAAGCCTAATAAAAGCTGTTTATTTTACATGGAGTGGGTTAACTCATAGCGGCAGCCATTTTGAAATCACATGACCAGATGAAAATTTAGGTGCATTCATGGCATTTTGAAAATCCAGACATTCCACTTAAGGCCGTTCTTATTCTGAATTATGTGTTTTTTTTACCATTAACACCAAAATTCGAATATAATTTGACAAAACCACAATTTAGCAAGTAACAGTTGTTACGCAAATGCTTTATTAATACACTTTATTTTGTTTATTTAGCAGGAGATTAGACACTACTTATTTAAATATGTGCTGGCTACATTAAACTATATTGTACATTTTTTGTTTATTTTCAGATTAATCTTGCATTAAGACATCAATTATAGGCAATATTAAACAGAAATACTACATTTTAGTAGTTACTACATTTTACTGCTGAAGCTGCCATCATTTTAATTGGTTCAGCATCATGTTGCTGTAGTCATGTGGTCAGAGCTCTCAGAACACAGTTTATAAATTGTAATTATGAGTTTTGTAAAGATATAAACGCTTTTTACAATTTAGTCACCTGCAGAATGGCATCAGAACCTGAACATTTTAGTGTGATGCTGCATCCACGCCACTAGGTGTCAGTATACTATCAACCAACACAACAAAAACAAAAAATGACTGCGTTCATATTTAAAAATATCCAGTTTCTGCCCCGGGAGACCACATATGGACATGAAGGAGTCACAAAATGTCAGTACTCATGTTCCAGCTGTGATTTAAAAATGGCCCTGAAGGTGAAGAGTGCATCTGTTCCATCACTAAGGGCCAAATGACATTTCAGTCCATATATATTTCATAATTTACAAATGTGCATATGCATGTATAAACCTCATCCCCAGGCTCCGACTCTCTTTTAATCATTAACCGTTTACACGCTCTCACACACACATCGATGAACACACAGACCTCGGTTTGAAAGGCGCTGTAGAGGGAGGTCAGGAAGTGAGGTCGTCCCACGAGGCCCAGCACTCTTCTCTCCACCATAGCGCTCTCTGTGTCCTCATCCTGAAAGAGCACGTCCTTCTTCAACACCTTCACCGCAAACAAGCGCTCGCTGCCCCTCTCCTCTGCCAACAGGACCTGCGGGATCACAAGGAAACCTTGCACTAACACTTCTTGAACATTAATAATTAAGAGTTCATCATCTTCCGCTCACATTCATACAGCAGCGACTCGATTGGGCAAACACAAAGCAAGAGCAGAAATCATAATTCAAAGCGAGTTTAACATTCATAAGGGAACATTACCTCAAATCAAACAAAAAAATTTAACAGAAATTCAATTCATTTACTTGTGTGATCCTGTTCTCTTCCTGTCTTTTTTTTTCCTGCTTTGTGTCATTTTTCTATCTCTGGGTCCCAGGTCTCTCTCCTCTGCTCTTCTCTTTAATCTCTTCCCTCGTTTCTATCCTTTCTTTAGCACAGTTCTACGCCCTGGAGGATGTGCTGTCTACTGAGTATAACCCTGGCCTCTTATATAACCAAATATCTTGTGAGGACACACACACACACACACACACAAGTGTGCGCACAGCGTCGTGCACACCAGATAAACTTGTGCACACACAACATCTACTTGAAAAGGATTTTATATACTGTACATGAGCACAACCACAAAGGCAACAAACATTCCTCCACACGCTCAAACAAGAGAGCACACACACACACTCCCATGTCATTCCTCCTCAGGGATCAAACAGCTCAGAGTCCTTCACTTGTGTGCTCTGCGCTGACACACGACAACAGCATTTAGATTCTGCTAAGCACAGACACAAGAACTGAGCGTTTTGTTTGACCAAAACAAGGCATTCGTTCTAAAATATTCCAACAATCCCATGGCTGCTCTTGGATTTGCAATCACCAGGAGTTTTTTTTTTTTTTTTTACACGTTTTACAAATTCTGCTTTATTTATCACATAACAAGACTGTCCGAACACAAAAATGACCGTGTGCCTACATAGCTCCAGGTATTTTAAGGTGAATAAGGTCTGCATCTCACTGGGCCTTGAGTCAGAGTTCTGCCTCCTAGAGGAAGCGAGGCAGAGCCACAGCTGCAAATTTTAGATAGGGAAATCAGCCCGCTCTTCTTGCAGCTGGGACCAAAGCTTTAGCGTTTCCCCTTCTGCCTGAATTAGCAGCAGCAGCCCAGGAACGAATGAGACAAGGGCCTAATTCAGTTCCAAGGACATGGTACCCTTCGCACTCCTTATTGCATCTACAGGGAACATGGAAGTAGACGTGTTTGTTGATGGGTGAGTGCGGTCTCGTGTAGCCTTTCGGCATAAAATTCTGATCTGCCTTGCAGCCTGTTTTGTCCCAAACCCACCTACTTAGACTGAAGGCCAAAGAATACTTGGACGCAAGTATACTCATCTCTTAACCCCCCTCATACAAGTGCTTGTCAACAAGGCCATCTTTTGTTGTTACATTCTCCAGTAGTTTATTGTTTGCGTTCTGTCTCTGCCGTTTCTTTGTGAAAAACAATCTGGGCCAGTGTTGCCACCTTGTGGACAACAATTATTAATAAAAAACAGTATGTGAGTCAAGTAGCATGTCTAAAGTAGGCAAAAAGTACCTAAAGCAATTGTTTGGTCTGAGTCTGAGTTTGAGTGGGAGACATTTATTAAGGTCTATTAATTCTGTGTTACTTTTTTTATCATTTATGTTACATGTCATCTTTACTTTGTAAAGTCCAAAATGTCCTAAGTTTGTGTCCAATTCAAGTACAAGTCCACCTGAGTCCAAGTTCATTAATAACTGCAGTCAAAGTCCATTTTCGAGTCAGAGTTTGAAGTCCAAGTCCAAAGTTTCAGATGCAGCAACGGTTTTTCAAAGTATACTCAATTTAATTCAACACATGCACAAGTTTCACCCTTGTCTAGTGTTTGTGCTATTTCTCTCAAGAAGTTATAACCGATAAAAATGTCTTTGTACCCGTTGCGGGTGTGTCTTAAAGGGATAATTCACAGAAAAATGAAAATTCTGGAATCATTTACTCACCCTCATGTCGTTTCAAACCTGTATGACTTTTCTGTGGAACATAAGAGAAGATAATTTGAGAAATATTTTGCATTCAGTGGAAGTCAATGGTAACCATAACATTTTGGTTACCATCACAAATCACACAGGTTTGAAATGACACGAGGGTTTGTAAATGATGACAAAATTTTCATTTTTGGGTGAACTATCCTTTTAACCCCCTGACACAATGTCACCAGCTATTATAGTTTGTAGGAGTTGTTCTATCTTGACAGTGAAACAACAGCCTGGGCCAGTGTTGGACAAACTAAATTAAGAAACTAATTAGTGCAAAAAAAAAATTCAAAGGACATGTGCGAGCTGAACGTATGGACGCTTGATGATGATTAAATTTGCTCCAATGCACTGCACTGTAACTAATCTAGTTTAAACTTGAAAGGGACTAATCTATATATTTGTCATAGACTTGATGTCTCTAAGCTGCCAGACTTATTATTTTGTCCTTCAAAGCAATCACTGTATCAATTCATTACCTTGTAAACATAATTTGTTTACTGACAGACTAATTATAAAAAATGGTGTCTTTACTCTTGGAAGTTGCGTGAAGCCAGCCAAACAGACTGAAACTTGTTGATCATAGTCCGCGCTTGCCATTTTGGTGTTCGATATGCATCAGACGGTCAGTGAACAGAGTGGGCGGACTGTGGGAGTTCTGTCTGAGTCTGAGTCTAGAGAGCTTCCTTTAAAGATTTCTGTTCAAACTGACAACCACGAGGACAAATACAACGATTTATTACGCATACAGCAGGGTCCAAATGTCAGTGAAAAGTTGACTTGAAAAATTAGGTGTTTGTTTGCTTTAGTGACAGCATATACCATTCGTTTTACATCATAGAATTTCATTGTTTCTCTTTTTTCAAAATCTTAAAATCCCCTATTTCCAGGTCTAAAATTGATTTTGAATCCCATATTTTCATTGTGGCCTTCTGGATGTGTCCCACTAGATGTGTACAGTAAATGTTTATGGAAAAAGTATGTAATTTCAAGCACCTTGCCAAAACTCCCTTTGCCCAGAACCATGAGGAAGTTGAAATCATGCAGCCCGACTCGGCCTTTGCCCGTGTGCAGTGCAGTGGGAGTCGGACTCAGAGCAGGAGGGGTCACAGCAGGAACAGGCGTCGTCACAGTAACAGGAGTAGGAGGAATAGAGGGCATGATAGCAGCATCTGGTACCTTCAGAAATGAGGAGAAAGATGGGATGAGAGAGAGAGTGCAAGAATAGTTTGTTTCAATAAAGAACTACACTGCCCTCCTGTGGGTGTGCTATGAAAGTGACACCATTATGATGCTTACAGAATGTGGTCAGACTTAAGATGACATTTACAGAATTTGTAGATGTGGCTGTTTGTGACTGCACAATGTCAAAAAGAGCATTTGATTTTAGCTGGATGTGTTTATTTGTGGATCTGAGATGGCCCTGGGCTTCTTCAGCACTCTCTTGGCTGAATATTGCATGTTGACACTTTTATCGAAAGTGACTTACAGTACATCTATTACAGGGATAATCTCCCCTGGAGCAAAATGGAGTAAAGTGCTTTGCTCAAGGGCAAAATGATGATGCTTTATGGACAGTCACTTGAAGATTTCAGCCAACGACTTTTCTGTTTTTACCACAACTTATGGAAGGCAACTCAAAAGTTGCAGGCTACACTCCCCTACTGTAGTGTAGTGTAGCAAAAACGCCAAAAATAATCTTAAAAAAAGTAGAAACATATGCATGGATTAATTGTTTGATAAAAGATCAATAACATGCATAGTACTTCTTAATCAAGGCTGATATTCACTTACAAATATACTATTGTTTGTTGTTAATTCATCTTAGGTAATAATAAAATAACTATTGTTAAATTAATCTTACAAATGTATTAGCATAATGTATAAATTAACAATCTCAATAAATGCTGTATTATTCATTCAATTTTAGTAATTGTATTAGTGTTAACATATAAAATATTATTACAATGTGTTTAAAACCTTTGCATAAAAATTAACTATATAGCTGGTCAGAACACAAATGTCATACACACAAAACTGTTTGTTTTGTGTGATGTTTGATGTCTTTTTGATATTCAAAAAAAGATCATTCCGTATGATTTATAAGCTGTAAAATGTCCCCACAAGGTCAAAATTTACTGGTATTACTAAAGTTGATATACTGTAGGTGTGGGGGCATATGATCCCCATAATGTAGGAAAAAACAGACCACACACACACACACACACACGCGTCGTTTTTATGGTTTATGGGGACTCTCCATTGGCATAATGGTTTTTATATTGTACAAACTGTATTTTCTATAGCCCTACACCTAAACCTACCCCTCACAGAAAACTTG
>SCHK01097906.1:0-19251 GCA_004124795.1 Poropuntius huangchuchieni
GTTCAGGTGTGTTTAATTGGGGTTGGAGCTAAACTCTGCAGCCCTCCAGGACAGAGCCTGGGCACCCCTGTTCTAGAAACTTCCAGGAAAGTTGGAATTGGTTGAAGCTACACTTTAACGTTAGCTACACCCAACGTTAAATTCAGCAGGACACTGTCCCTCCAGGACTATAGTTAAAGAGCTTTAATTTAAGCATTAGTCTTTTGGTGAAAAGGTTTCTACAATCACGAGAAAGTCAGTCAAGTGTGTCCAAAGTTTTAACTTGTGCTCTACAAGACTAGTATGTGTATTTAGCAAACATTCTCTATTTATTAAGTGTTTGTTGTGGGTTTGCGGCCTATTGTGCATTCACTAGAATGCTTGGCTAGCAGCTAGGTGCTAACGCTTCAGTTCCTGCTTCCTGTGTTAGCTCATAAAACAGTAAAATAAAAACAAGTGCCACCAAACATGTCCGCAATGTCAAGCCTACCACCTCCAATAATACCAACAGCAAAGAAAAGAGAGCATGATTCTGTTTACAGTGCATGAAAAAGGGCAGCAAAAGCATTTTCAAGCCGTGGTGAGCGAGTAAACGAGAAAAGCATTGTTGTCTTTTTGCTGTTTCTAAATTACCCCCTCAATAGCATCTATGAAGAGACAGGATGTGCAGCTAATCCAGGCTTGGCTTGCTGTGGCTTAGCCATGGTGGGGAGGCAGAACAGAAGCCATAAACATGGCCAGGGTTTTTTGTTATTTAATGAGTTGCAGCGTTCAAACCCGAGCCCCTGGGGTAAAGCTCTGGAAAGCCACAAAATGAAGATAGTAATGGGGTTGTCATATTTTTTTGAAGATGCTCTCTTGTTATTCTTGTGAGACGCAGACTGGTTGCTCTCCCAGAGTTTGTTTAAAAGCACAGCAAGCTAACGTTTAAAGAAGATCAATTCCATTTCAGCAGAAAACTGACAGATAACCTAAACTCACGTCTCTCTCGCACACTCCCTCTCCCTGTTTACAAAGATTACCATCTACTTTCATCTCATCCGTGATACATCTCTCTATCTCTTCCCTCTGCACCGCTGGGATTTGTTCTACAGGTAGGCAACCCGCAGCATCGGGTTTCACTAAAAGGGTGTTGAGGAAAAGGAATTTAATTACAGGACAAGTGCATGGAACGGGATAATCCTGTCTCCACACGCTACAAAAAGCGCAACCCAAGTTAGGAAGGTGTCGGAGAAACTAGCTGATGCCGCAAAGTCCGATCAGACACCAGGCATGCTCTTGACCAGGACCTTGAACTATGCTTACGTGATTATGAAGTTTTAGCTTTTTCAGACATAAAACTAATTGGGTATAACTGACTGTTACAAATTACGGTCACTTTGCCCATTAGGGATAAACAGAAGCTTTTCAACGCAGGGTGGCCGAGCCCCGCAGATAGGGAAAGGGGACAACAAGAGCATCCTACCGCTCCACCTCGCCTCGGCACTCATTCATTAATCACTGTCTGGCAGGGAGGACACCTAACGCTTATTTATTTGCACTCTTTCACTCGGAGGCTATCACAACAAACAACCCCAGTGGCTGCTGGGAATATTTGCGCATGATTAATCAGAGACGGCCTGGAACAACAGGGTAGGAGATGAAAAGAGAAAAAGAAAGTGACCAGGGAAAGGGTAGAGGACAGAGGAAAAACAGATGTGCTGGAAAGAAGGTGGGGGGATAAAGGTTGCCTTTTGGTTGTCATTTACATAAAAAATAGTTTACTTTTTCAAACATGCTAATTGCACATTCTAGTTCATCAAAATAAATAAACATTTAAAAAAATAGGTGGAAATGCAAACACATAACTGAATGAAAAAAATAAATAAATAAATAAATAAGAGGAATAAAATCCTGTTTTATGCCGCTTTTGCCGCTGTCTCCCACTGGTGTTTGCATTAACATTTTTATGAATTATACTGGTTTGCAATGTGCATATTTCACTTGTTGTGCTTTGATGATAATTAAATTTCACAATATAAAGAATGCAAATTATTCTAATGCTGTTAAATGTCCCATCTGGGTTTGATTTATAAATAATTAAGCCATAAGTTGGGGTCTGTTAAATGGAACTTTTGCGTGCGCTGCAGCTCAAATTGGGTTTTGTTCAGTTTTTAGAAATCACATGGATCAGAAAGAAACAGCAATAAATGTCAAATTGAAACGATGCAGTCACGTTAAATATAAATGCATATATTGAAATAACGGTTAACGACTTGACTTTGACAACCATAGTCAAAATTATGTGGGTAAACAAATACACAAGGCACCAAGGGAAATCAACATCCATCTGTGCTATTTACCTCCCCTCCAAAAAATGCAATAAATATGTCAATAGTCTTTATTGACTAATGATCATGTTGTCATAGACAGAAAGATTGATGCTCCCCTAACCATACAGGATGAGACAGATTACAGTTACCGGGTTCATAAGACTAATAACATCATTCAAATGACTTCATATAGCCACCAGTGTATGAGAAGATTATTACATTCAGTGTGACCTTCACACTGCAATATAATCATTACCACTGCAATGTGCTTAGATGTGCTCTTACACGGCAGAAGTGCTATCAATCCATTTGATGTGACACATTCTCACAGCTTATAGTCTTGCTAAGGACAAAAACCAAGAACCATGCCGTTAAGAAACCCATAGGTTATAGCAATAACCCAAAGTATATTCATTAATAACAACCCTACGGCTTTTTACGAGCGCCCTCTGGTGCTACTGCAGGAATTCAGGGTTTGGGTACTAGCAACTTAATACTGAAATAGAGAGAGTGAGACAGCGCTAATGGGATTCTCAGCTCTCTGCAACAGGCTCTCTCACATGCTGGGTCATGAACTGATTACAGGCTGTAATCCACTCCATTTCAGACAATCTGCATGCAGAGTAGCTTTCAACAAATAAAAACAGCAGATAAACTCTCTCTCAGTTTCTCATTTCCATCCCACCCCACTCTTTACCACAAACCTTCACTGCCTCAATGTGCCATGAAAACAATTTTATGTCCTATAAAATAATCTGTAATATTCAATGAACTAAAATTGAAAAACTTCAAGCTACAGGCTATTATCTAAACTACAAGCTATTCGTTTTACAGACCACTTGCCTGAACAATTTTATGGGCTACATACAGCACGCAGTCAACGTATGGCTACCCTTATGAAAATTAACCATGGTTTTGCTACAAATTAAAAAAAAAAAAACATTGTTATACTATGGTACCTACAAATTAACCATGGTTTTGCTACACTAACTGTGGTTACACTTGAGGTAATCAATACGCCAAAAAACCATGGTTACACTTTTACTACAATAAATCCATGGTTCGTAAGGGTAAAAGTTAGCTTGCAAAACATATTCAACTCTGTTCAACAGACGCATCAAATTTGACCTGAAATGCTAACTGTCATAGGCCACAAAAAGCATTAGCAGACAGTCTAGCAGCAAAACAATTTTACATCCATTAAAACAACTATTAATATTCAATGTAGCAAAATGGACAAAAAATAACACACTGATAGAGACTTTTATAGACCAGCTTTCTAAACATTTAGTCCATCCATTGAATCAAGTATAAGCTAAGCTAGCATGCTATAAGCTAACACTGAACGGTTTGCTCAAAAAAAATAAGATTCAACTTGATTCCACAGACAGACCCAGTTGTTCCTGAAGCGCTAAAATTTCAGAGCAGCAAAAAGCATTAGCAAACAACCTGGCAGCAAAACTGAGCACCCACGAGTAAAGATGGCAGATTTCAATTTCCTGCACCACCTGGGCAACACCTATAGAGATTCATATGAATGCTAACATATTCTTCAAGTATTATAGATATCCTTAAGTGACAGTAGAGGCTATAGAAATTCCTCCTTTGACAATAAATCTGAATTTAATCAGTAGTATGTGTATAATCAGTAGAGTGTGTTTGTAATGACAAGCAACAGGGATCTCATTAAGTAGTCTGGAATTTTGCTTGAGTTGCGGTAAAACATGCTACATGAATAAGTATGAACTGTGCACTTGGGTGGTATTGGGCTGGGAAATCAGGGGAAGGTTGAACACTAATTAGACATAACGCTGTTTTCAGATTTTTTTTTTTTCCTGCTCAGACTCAAAGCTTAACCGGGTGGATCGTGATGGGATTGTGAGCCGCTGCTTTTGTTCTCTCCAGCCACAACAGAGGATATTCGGGCTGGATGACCTCATGGGAATTTTCAACTTCAACCACATCTGCGGTCTGAAAAGACAATAGGTAATAAACCTTTAAATGTATATTCCACTCGGTCTGGTAACACAATTAATAACCTTGGTTGATCTGATCTGTATTCCACAAATCCGGGCAAACCGGAGACCTCTTTAGAAGCACCGCCGGTTCCCTCTTCTTCCTTATTTACTGTTTTCCCTAGTGAAATGGGTTTCAATTGTTATTTAGGGTTTGTTTTAATCAGCATTCTCGAGAAGTGGAAGCTTTGAGACAACTAATAAGGTGGTGACGGTAACATGTCTGTCATGCATTGCTTACTGTGCAAAGTACAGAGCTGAAGCAATTAAGAATCAATCCATGTTACGCTACCAAACCGTGGGAAGCTTGAGAGCAGCTACAGCCTCTATTATGAGTACTAGCATACATTTCTAACCACCAAGAATGTATTTTCCCGCACTATACAAGAGATTAACTATAATCCCAGTTCAAAAAATACTTTTACTAACCTCAAGGCCTGCAAACAGCATCACTTTTCCCTGACTGACATATGGAGACTCCCTAGGCCATAAAGCAGTTGGAATTTGACTGATTTGACAGCATTTATTTTCTCTATAGTGTTGCAGCAAACATCAGCTCTTCCACAGCCCCACGTCTATTGAGTCCATATGCATGAATCAGCAGATCCATGCCATCTAGGGGACTCGCTGATGCCTGCTGCTCTTCCTGTGGTGACCGTATGCAAGCGGGCTGGCTAGTCTTCCTGACACAGCAGTTTTCATGCTTTTCCCTGAGCTGTCACAGACCCCCAACTGTAAGCATGAAAAACACCAACTGTTTGCTGTATACGTCCTTGTTTATTCAGGAAAAAGGTTTAGGTGGGTGCTATATTATGCTCAATTTGCATAATTGTCCCTAAAAATGCCATGTTTTGTATCTTCTGTTCTGCCCTGTTCCATACTTCAAATTTAATTTGAGCCCTTTTACACTTCCTGTGTGTTTCAGTAAAGTGAAAGAAAGTGTATCGGTTGCTTCAAACCACCTTTTAATCTGTCAAAGGATGCATACCACAATGTGAAACGCTAAAGGTCTGCTAAATTTATAGAATTAACGATAAATTATGCGTACCTGTGTCCCGGACAACACTACTTGCACAAGGACTTCAAAATGATGGACGCTATTGGTCAAAAGTTTAGAATAGTTAAGTTTTAATGCTTTAGAATGAAGTCTTTTATGCTGACCAAGGCTGCGTTTATCTGACCAAAAATACAGTAAAAAACAGGGTTCTTTGATGAACAAAGTTTGAAGAAAAGCAGCAATTTGATATCTTTTGTCACATTGTAAGTGTCTTTACTATCATTTTTGATCAATTAAATGCATCATTGCTTAATAAAAGTATGTATTTCTTTTTAAAAGAATCATACAGACTCCAATCTTTTGACCATAGTGTATATCTCTTTCTCGGGTGACCACTCGTGATCTGATCTTTCGAGATAGATGTCAATACCAGTTGTAAATGGGGTCCAGATGTCTTGCCATTGGCCAGTCAACTGAGGTTTGCTGTTGTATCGTGTGAGAACATTTCACTGTGAGAAACACAGATGTGCAAAAATCTGTTCAAGTAGCTAGTGATGTTTTGATGAGGAAACACACTCCTCACAAGTTTAGCTATCTGGTAGTCTATTTTCTGTAAATGAATTGCTGTCACTACACTTGTGGGAACATACAGTTAACAGAAACGAGTTTGTGTAGAACAAATGCAGAAAGCTTCAAGGTTGTGGCATATGAGAGAGGATCCATTGTGATGCTAAAACGCTGACAGTACATTTGTTTCACAAGTGCTTCAAAGGTGAGTCTGCCTCCTTTCAGACAAAACAAAAAAGCTTTAGTGTTCTTCATGTTTTCTCAAAGGTGATAATCACCCCAGTGAGAACTGTTTGGGCTGAGAGACTCACAAAATGGGGGTTATTCACACAACCTGGGGGTGTGTAAAAAGCAGGAAGATGTGGGGAATAATGGAGAGTGGGTGGGAGACATTCAGCGGAGATGGTCATAGGTTACAAAGGAGTGATTTTAAGTGGTGACATATTGTAAAGGTGTGGGGGGTGAAGACAAGACAGAAGAAGCAAGACCACCGACGTGACGTCAACACTGTGTGTACAGTATAACAAACAACCACTATTTCTTTTTATTGTAATATTATATTTCAATTATATTTTGTTCTAGACATGTTAAAATTCTGTATATCCATGTGTAAAGTGCATGTATGTATACATAGGAAACATTATGGTTTTTAAATGTTTTTAGTTAGGTCTCTTATGCTCACCAGGGCTGCATTTATTTAATCACAAATACAGTAAAAACAGTAATATTGTAAAATATTATTAGAATTTAAAATAACTTTTTTTTTATTTAAAAATGTAAATCTAATTTATTTCTGTGATGCAAAAATGAACTTTCAGCATCATTACTCCAGTCATTATCCTTTGAAATTATAAAATATTAATAATATATTTACTATATACCAAGAAATCTGAAAGCTACCCTTGAGTTGTATCTATTTTTACTTTCACATACTCTCATAAAACCTGCCAAGAACATATTCAGGTCATTTTTCACCCCCCCCAAAAATCGAAAGAAAAATGAAACCCTAAACCATATTTTGAGACATTATTTTGACGACACAAGCACATCTCCTCCAATTCTCTTCAAAACAATATAAAATTCCTTCTCTCTTTCTTATTTCATTTAAATTGGACCAAATTGTTCCCTCTTACTCTGAATGAAAACTTTTTTTGCTATATTACATTAGAGGCTTAAAGAATTGTATTAATTGTAATAATTGTATTAAGGTGATGAGAATTTACATCCAGTCGTCATGAAAATGATATAATAAATAACAAATATATATTGTTTTTTTCTCCTTTGATTTTGGGGTGAAATACTCCTGTGAGCTTCACTTACCAGAACCCTAAATACTAAATAACTAGATTATGTGAGAACATGTGAATTATACACTAAAAATATTGGATAATGGTATAAAACCTGAGAGTTTTTCTGGATCTGTCCATTTGGACACATCAATATTTCAGTGCAAACCCCCTGAGGACAGGAAGTGGGCTTGGCTTGAGCAGATCCCTGGGGCCGCTGGCCTAGAGTGATAGATCCATCAACACCTCCATCATCCACCCTCACCACCCAAAATCACACAGCAGAACATCTCACGGCCCACCGCAGGCTCTTCACACCTGGACATTCTGCCCTGAGTGCCCCCCTCCTTCCCAGCCTTCATTTCTCCAGTACCAGCCTCAGCTGCTCTGTGACCATTACACACACACACACACACACACACACACACACTTACAGACAAACTCAAGCTTGACTGCTTGATTAGGACTGGAGACCACCAGCTGGAAGTTCAGCCAGAGTAAACACACAGTAAAACAACAAGGCACATCTCAACAGAAATGTCAACAAAACAGATCCTACTGCAGCTTAAGTCAGCGATCAAGGAGATCATTTAGGACCAAATGTTTTAGGATGAAACTTCAATGTTCACAAAATACATAGAATACACTACTTCTTTAAAAACTTGTGGAGAAGCAGTTGCAAAGCAAGATTTATTTGATAAACTGAGAATTCATTGATTCTTTTAGACTGTTTCAATGAACCAGTTTAAAAACTATTTATTGATTCACTTGAGTAATGACTAGGGAAAAACTCATGCAGAAGTATTTGCAAAGCCAAATTCATTGATTCTTTCAGACTGTTTCAATAAACCAGTTTTAAAAAAATTCATTGGTTCATTTGATTCATCACTCAAAGGTATTGACAGAAACACTGTATTACACAGATTGTTTAAAATTGTCTCTCATACACCTGAGTCACGCTTTGCAAACCAGTCCAATTCAATCATTAAAAAGAATCATAAAAAAAACATAGTCAGATGTCCAGAAGGCCCCAAAGAAACAACATTTCTCAATTTTAACCAGCAATTTCAGTAAATAATCTGAAGTCAAAACTTTTAATCTCAGAATACAAGGTTCTCTAACATGGTGACTTACTTCAGTTTCATGGTGCCGCTCCACTTATTTTCCTCCACACTCCATGATTTTCTCTCCCTCCAGCTGCGAGTGTCGGTGTGGGGCATTAGTCCGAGTCGGCCCACCATGTGTGTGGATTCACCTCACTGCCTACCAGCTCACTGCATCAGTGTTTTCAAAGTAACTGCACACTGGTGTGTTTGCCACTATCAGTCTTGACCGAAGCGCCCCCGTTTCCCGGCTCTCGTCATGCAGCTGCGCAGCAGGGCCCGGCTCCGCTCCAGGGCCCCGACCACTCAGCATTAATCTGTTTTCCCAATTTGTCCCTGTCAGGGATTAGTGCTGTCACTCAAAAAGCAGCCATCCACATGGATCATTTGCCTGTTTCTTTCTCCTCTCCTCTGTTCCTCTGTGTACTTCCTCTATCTCTCCATCTCTCTGCCCCTCCTCTCTGTTTCTGGATATCTTTCTCGCTGTAATCCTCGCTGTGATGGGTGGCCTACGGAGCCGACGTTATCAGCTTAGCTGAGTGCTGTTGTGACTGTGTGCAAGAACTCTCAACAACCCCTCTCTTCTCATTCACTCACCTCTCCACTCCGCAGTCAACCATCCCCCATGTCACCATCCCATCGGCTTCATTAGAGCCCCGCCCCTTTGTCCCACCCATTAGAAGACCACTGTCCACATTAGCATTGGCACAGCATGTGAGAGGAAAGGTGAATGGCATCCCCCTGTTTACAACTCTTGGGATGCTTTATCATTATTGCCCCACTACAGCAGTAGAAGGAAGCAAATCTTCCAAACAATGAGATTAAACTGATGCATTTATGTACCTAATTGACTTTAAATTGGAGCACACAGTGAGAACTCAAGAATTGGGGGCAATGCTAATCATAAAGGGGTAGGTACCCAAATGCATCAACTGACCTTTCATTACAAGAGGAAGAATTGTTAAATATCTACTAACTTATGCGCTGTTAGCCACTTGTGAAAGGTTACTTCAAAGCTTTGCAGTCTATACACATGCAAAACAAATCAAAATACAGGCTAAATGGGAGCTCTTTAAACGTGCGTTCAGTAGGTTGGTGCCAATTTAAGAAGTTTGCACAGTAAGAAATAAATTGCGTTATCTGAATGGTGAGATGAAGACTACTAATTTATTTACGTATTCGTCATGCTCATTGGCTCTGTAGATACTCAACTAGCATGTTGTTTGGTGATGCAAAGAGTAAAAATTAGACAATATAACACTTGTTCTGTGTTTTACCAGTGGAAACAGTGGGAAATTAGTACCTGTATAGCCGAAAAAGCTGAAAAGACAGAAAGACAAAAATGGAGAACGTTCATGAGAGTCTGAAGCGCAAGCTTTATGTCGCTTCCTGTTGAGATCGCATATGCAAACATAATCTTTTTACATAGGTTGAGGCTTCCAAGATAAGCACAAGTAACATTTTGATCAACAATACAACACAGGTATCCTCTCCATTGTAAACAAGCACAGTGCCAGCTCACATGTGAGTTTGCGCCTACGCATATGTCGGGAAGACAGTAAGCTTGCACTCCAGATTCTCGTGAAGGAGCTCAGGGCTATTTCCCTTAGGCTATGGATTACAAGTAAATAATGTTCAGTTTCTTGAACAGACCAGTCATTTCACTTCATAAGACCTTAATATATATCGTCAGTAGCCTTGGTATTAATTATGTGTTACCCGTATATGCTTTTTTGACACTCAAAATGATGGTATCTGGGACCTGCATTTCATGAAGCACTAAGGACCATGGTTTCAGCTAAAAATCTTTAATGTTCTACTGAAGAAAAAAGTTACCTACATCTTGTCTGACCTGAGAATGACTAAACTAACAGTAAATGTTCATTTTTGGGTGATCGATTGCTTTAAAGTGTAGAAAGAACATTGATGCTAATGCTAATACTAGCAAGAGAATGCCCCTATAACAGGAGGTATTAGTGGATTAGTTGATAACAAAGGATATAATGTTCTACTTCAGGCTTTCTGTGAACAAATGTACCATCTATTCTAGTTGGAACAATTGCGCTAGCGCCTGGAAAGCAGTTCAGACGTGGCACAAAAATGAATGTAATTTTCGCAGTTCACGCGAACTAACGCCTCCCTTTCTCATTTTTATCTTCAGTTGGCAATTATGTTTATTCAAGGCCCAGCATATACATGCCATGAATTAACTTCCCTTTGTTTCTATGGTTACTCCCTAAGACCAGTGTAACAAAGCACTTTGGCTGCTCAACTCGTCTGGTGACAGTCTGGATTGTTGTACGTGTAATTACGGTGGAATGTTTACTCCAATCATAGTCATTACTGTTCAAGCTCACCTGGACAGTCAAATGAAAATGAGTGCTAGGCCATAAAAAACATTTCACCGTGTGTTGTGCTCAATGCCACTGCAAGTCCGCATACCGCCAAACAGCTGTGCCTCTCAATGCTGACCTGCATGCATGCACGTACAAGTATACAACCTCCACTTACACACCTTGAAACCTTGGAAAGGGCAGTCAGCTAATGAATTGTGGCAGCAGTTTAAAAGAAATGAAGTTCAGACTCCACACAATGTCTATACCACATGTAGACAGTGAAAACAGCACCGCTTTTACAGAAGAAGCCTTGTCACGTCACCACTCACTTCCAGTGTAGACACTACAACCCTCTCAGAGGAGAGCTGTTTTGTCACAAATTCACCTTCAAGTATACATTTCTTAAAGTAAAGTGTATGCAATCTTGTCATCCATACACATGAATGGCACTGAAAAACAAGCTAGCAAAGGCTAAACGACATGCTACTCCATGCTATAAGTAAGTGATATATAAATTATAAAAGATTTTTGTCTCCATAAACAGCTATCAGTTGCATTCCCGGAGGAACCTATTTTTACGTGCTATTTTTTTTTTTGCTTGACAGCTTAGGCCAAATTATANTGTTGCATTCCCCGAGGAACCTATTTTTACATGCTATTTTTTTTTTTGCTTGACAGCTTAGGCCAAATTATACTTTGGTTTTTACACGTTTCCAAGGGTCAGAATAGTAAGCGCACCACCTAATTTTTGTAACAGGTCGCAAATGCGCATTGAATATCTTTTGTACTAATCAGTTGCTCCACAAGGTGGCAACACTGGCACAGGCACTATATTGAAGTATATTTTAGGCTTTATTTTACCATGTGTTTGATTACTTCTGATTGGTCAACAACATACTGCAGCAGCAAATAATTAAAATATATACAAGACTAATTAGGTGCTCAAAGAACCCACAAATTAGTCCACTTGCCCAAACCTCCAGTGAAAGGACTGCGTTTGGCACTTTCCCATTTAAAACCTTTGAGACCCACACATACAACAAACACACTCACACCAAATCTTTTACCATTCATTGCACATTTTTTACCCACATGGACAGCCGCTCTACACAGACAATCTCTCAACCTCATTTTCTTTCTCTTTCTTTCATCCTCTTTGGAGTCAATAGAGCATGTGGCTATCTAAAACAGTCATATCCTTTTAATCAGTTCTACCCCAACTCCCAGCAAGCAAAGGTTCAGATGATTCACTCACATGACCCTGTACATGATGCTCAGTTCAGGGTTGTTTTGAACCATTTCATCTCACGGAGCACCGAGGTGGAATAGCAAAGCACACCAGACTGTTGAGTGTGACAGTGCATCCTGAAGCTCTGGGAAGCTCTTTGGGCCCTCTGTCTGTATTCATTATAGGAGCCAGCTAGAATGTCAATACACTAATCATATGCTCCGTCACTCTGGAGCATATGCCGGGAATGGGGGTTAGGGAAAAGTCAACTTCTCAGCCATGCATCTAACCATCCTCTGTTTTCTTACTAGATGCCCACTAATGTTTATACAGTGCAGGCTGACATAATGAAAGTTAAATCACCTCATGGAAGTCAAAGATGCCTTAGAAAAAGACTATGGAAACAAGGTTCAGCAATCATGGTACTCTGATTTACCTTGGCACCGAGTGCCTTATTTATAGACTAAGGTACTTAAACAGTACTTTATGTGGGTGTCCATTTCTAAGGTAATACCATTATACATATATTTTTTGTAAAGCAATTGTAAGGTAACACCTTGCATTAACGTGATTGAATTGCAATACGATAACGCTTAATACAAGCCAGGTTTACAATAATTGCACCCAAGACACATTGTGATTCAATTACTGCAACCCCATTTAGAGGTGGTCAGGGATGGATTCTGACCACTGTTGTTCAGAAAATTAATTTTTATAAAATGTTTTTTTGAAATCAAAGATTATAACAACACCTAAATGGTTGGCTGGAAACAGATTGACCTTGTCCCTCGTCAATTTCTCCTCCTACTCTAATTGCAATCTAATTAACATTTTACTTACAAGAGAGGATCCAGCCTCCTGCTTGTTGTACAAGCAGGTTAAAGGCCCAATGCACACAAGTGGAATAACTGCAGGTCTGGATGTTCACTACCAGCTCTTGATTTAAATGTAGAAGTTTGATAATGACTCCTTTAGAGAATGTTCTTCATTCATTTTAAGCATGCTTGAAAGCAAGCTGTTGCACTGGCATTTCTTATTCTGCATACTCTGATCAAGTCAAAAATCTGTGAGGGGAAAGGTATCTGGAGGTCTTAGTGAATTGCTAGGTGGAGCAAGACATGTTATTAGAGTCTTGATTTTAATTAAACAGCAATGAATATTTTATACCAGTTTCACACCTTAAACAAGCAGTTTACTGTTAATCCATCATGTGTCACTTGTGCACAAACTAACACTAATGCATATTTATGTCTACACAACAGGCCCCATATTGAGAATATCTATCACAAGCATGAGTGGATTGTCTCTGGCATATACAATCTCTGATAATTCTCAGCCTTTGGTTACTAATTTAACGGTAGTTACACAAATTAGTGGCTGTTAGTAACAAACAATCAAGAATGTCCTATATTCAGCATTCAAAGAATGCCAGGGTGTCCAAAATGATAACTGACCTCATTCCAAACCATAACAATAAAATTCCTGGCAGGCACTAATATTTGGGATGAAACAAGAGGTGGTACCCAACATAACTTCCTACTTCTTCTGTTCATCCACCCAGGAGTTTAAATTAAGAGCGAAAAACAAATCTATTTTCTCTCTCTTCCTCGTCATTCTGGATCTGTGACATACTGTAGCAGCCTCCCCCTGCATATCCGCTTCTTTTGAGATCAACTCCAAAGAAAACAGACACACAATTATAAACCAGACTACAAAAATTAACCTTGTCCTAAATGGGGTCACATCTGTCTGTTGTCTCAGAATGACCCGGAAGTGCTTGGGCAGGTGGCAGCATCCCAAGCGGATCTAAAAACTTAGCTGCCGTCATTCTCCACAAAGGGAGAGGCCCCTGATCACTCTTTAATGTCCCATGTTGTCACTTGGCTTGAGAAATTTGTCAAATGTGTTTTCCAGGACCATTCCAGAAACATTCATGTCACCACCTTTGTGCAAATAACTGTGGAATTGAGAAACTAATACATTGAAGCAGTGATCTTGTAGACACGCAACTCTACAGGGACAATCCTACAGGAGCAACATAGGCTCAAGAAGGAACCCTTCTGGTTGCAAGTCAATAGCTACTATGCCACGCCATCCTACAATAATATACCGCTTCACACCAAGTCCAAAATCTGTAACCTTGACATGAAGTTAAGGTAAAGATCCAGAGGCAACTAGTTTGCTACCATGCTTTGCTACACAGGGATGCTTGAGGGTCCATTAAGTGATCTATGTTAAATTCTTACCTGATGAAAAAGGATGCTGCAGCTGAAGTAGGATGGTCAGAGGAAGCAGGAACAGACTGGCCAAACTGAACCGGGCTTCTCTGTCTGGAAGGAGTCAGGGACGCTCTGGAGATGGTGGTGTCTGAATGCCATTCGCTCTGCTCTGCTTGACCTATGAGGCCTTGTGTCTGGGGTGGGAAGAAGCAGGAGAGGAAATGCTTCAAACTTTGGATCTCAATAATATGACTTTAAATTACCTTCTTACATAGTTCCATGAATCACACGCCTAGGTCACGGAAGATCACACTTGTTGAAGGAATAGAGCAAGTCCTTACAAGGAGCAAGAGGCAGTTCCCTTATGGATTATGTTTCAAAGGTCACGTATAAAAAGAAGGAGGTAACACTTACTCACATGCATTTATCATAGAGTACATAATTAAGCACAAGGGAGGAACATTCATCCCTGTACTAAAGGTATGAATAGGGTTTCAATGGGTAGAGATTAGACTGATTCTCAAGAAATGTGAATTCCTCAGCCAGGATCATAGTAAGGTTCAGAGGTTGTCAATCCAGACATGGGTCCACCAGGTCTCCCATTCCTTGCGTCAATACAGATATGCTCTCGAGAAAGTGGACAGGTTAAGAAACTAGTCTTCTATTGGTGTCTCCAATGGTGTTTCCACAAAAGCTCAAAACCTGGGTGCTTGAGATGTGCATGGTTCTACAAATCGACCCTACACTGTAATATTTGAAATGCTGTTACATAATTCTTGCATGAAGTCTGTGAGAAATAGCTTTTTCGCAGATAATAAAATAAAACATCTAGAACATATTGGTTTGTAGTCGCTAAATATTCATGCACTGGAGCCCATTCATTCACTGACGTTTTCATTATTTTACCAGAGTCGCTCTTTGTCTCGGAGGCCTGTGAGTAACTAAGTAGCTTAAACCCACAATCAATATGATCTGTCAAGTGCTTGTTTTGAATGTAGGCTGTGTGCTAAAAGGCTTCAGGTAAGGTTGGGCAATTTCCCAGAGAATATCATGAGTTAGTCACTGACAACACATTGAGCAATAGACAACCATGGCTTTAGTGTGGCATGTCGTCTATGTTGCGGTGGTTGTGCATAATGGCTGGATTCGTGTTTGCTCTGGATTCATGTCTGGCAACTAAAATAACATCATTAACAATCTTTTCATGAAGCACAGGCCATCCAGTGCGTGATGCGTCAACAAAACTCTGACAGGAGAACTATTTACATACCTTGGATGACATATGAGCTCCATATATCGAAAACCTTCAGACACATGCAAGGATTACCCGCATGAGATGGAGTACGACAAGCAGCATCCATTCTGTTTCTAGTCTGCACTTCGTTAAACTGTGACATTTGGTTGAATAATTACTATTACGTAAGCTTCAACTGATTTGGATTCTGAACAAAGCAAAAAGGGTTTGTTTTGTTTAAGTTGTTTACGTCTGTTTATTCAGATGCTCCAGGATTGTGTTTATGTCTAGAATTGCTTTCTGTGTACGGTTGAAATCAATAATTGTTTTGTCTGTCAGTTGTTCTGTCGCAGAAATGGCAGTTCCATTGTTCGAAATTACGAAGTATGCATGTGGACATGATTTAAACTTCAATTTGTTTTTTTGGGGGGAATGACTATACATACAAAATAGCTGTTCCTGTGGCTTTTTATGTGAGCTTTTTTACAGCTTAAGTGGGATCAAAAACGATTCTGGTATCCAGGATTTTGAGCCCGTGACAAGTCAGAAAGGGCTCCAATGAACTTGGCACTCATGCATTTATCAACACAAAAATGCTGGATCTGTGACAGAGTCACATCGCAGCGCATGGCATTCCGGTTTCAGATGAGCCATGATAAATCAAAACAGTGTCACACTGACAGCGAATGGTGTCTATCTGGACAGAATGGTAATCCCCACGTACAGATAAAGAAGGAACGGTGTCACATTTCACATCAACAGGATGCTTAAAGGGGCTACACAGTCGAAGCGAGACAGAATTTGGGACTCACAAACATAGACATTAGACACACATTCAAGCACACACACTGAAGCAGCTGTCAAAAAACCCACTATGGGTTTTTGAGGACTTAAGCCCTCCAGTCAAGCTGTTTTCATGAGTGTCAGACACAGAGCACGAGGTGCACACGCTGTATCCCCAGGTCGGGTCATTAAAGTACAGCTGCAGAGAGCTCCCAGCGCTCAAAAAAATCAGGTATTCTCTTTATGCTACACCCTACATCCTGTCTACGACCTCATCTCTTCACTAGAGTCCAGAAAATCCAACTATTCACATCTCCTTCCGAATGTCTGTCTTTCCTTTTCTTTTCTAAGAAGGGGCAGCATAATTTCTCTCTCTTTCTCCTGCTCAGAGGGAGGCAGATCACAGTCTGTTCACGCTGCTTAAGGATTCCTGGTTTTGGGCTCCCAGTAGGCCAGTAGGTCATCCCAGCCCATATGAAACCCACGTGAAAAATCCCATCCCGCTATGCTCTAATAATTTTATCTCCCAGCTTGAGTAAAAAGCAATAAACCTGACAGTAACATGTTCTCAAGACAGTTTTTCTTTTCATTTTAAAGGTGCTGCTTATCAGATTATAGTAAAAAATGTTTGACTAAATGCTTTAAGAAGTATAAACATTTTTTAAACTGTGATTGTTGTAGTGTTAATTACGTTAACGAAAACTATGACGAAAAATGTTGGTTGACGAGTTTTTTTCCTATGACTAAAATGTGATGATGACAAGACGACACTAAGGTCAATGAACAATGACTCTGACTGTAACAACATGCAATATCATTGACAATAAACAACATGACCAAAATGCATTTAAATTGTTTTTTTAAACTTCACTAAAAAAAAAAATTTTTCGTCAAAAAAAAAAAAGAGAAAAAAATATTACTACTCTACTACACAAGCTTTCATGTGTGCAGTTGCCAGATGTCAAGAGTTCAAATCAGAGCTTTTCTCTTAAAAGGATACATTTTCTGCGTATTTTCTTGCTATCTGGCAACCATGTGCACGAAAATGTAGTCGACTAAAACTTGACTAAACTAAAACAGGACAAGGTTGACTGAATATGATAACTAAAAAGTAAATTTGGCACTAAGCTTAAAACTAATTTAAAAGACTAAGACTAAATTTAAAAATTGCTATGTCTGTTGCAATGAATTCTTGGATCGTCTTCACTGATAATGATAAATACGATACCTTATTATTCTTATAATTTAGCAAGTTATCTTAGAAGTTTTGGACCAGTCAGAAGTGTGGCTATGATGTCTAAAAATATGGGTGTTTTAGAACAGAACTTCAATGGCAGAACTGTTAAGTGGATTTGTAAACCGCATCACTCGAATTTCAAAATAACAGACTCGGTCTTGAATGTGTGTATGAATATGTTCTTATTCTGCTTTATAAACAAGTATTATGATGGCAGCACATTGATAGTATCAGATGGTAACATCATGGTACTTGAATATTGTTACAATTTGTTACCATGGGCAATCCAAGACTTAAAAGGAATGCAATGGTATTACCATAGTACATGTTCAAAAAAACCACATGTGGTCTAAGCATTTCAAAAATTTGTTTGAATCTAAACTTAACAGCTGTCAACTTCTTCATTTTGTGTTGATGGTGAATCTCCTGAACTTTGCATCAAAGTGTTTCTTGCCATTTGATGTTTCACTTCTTGCTTTCCAGGAACTCTCACCTGCTTCAAAAGTAGTGATGTGCCTTTACCAAGTAGCACAGACATAAAAATCTGCTTCACAGAACACAAAGACCCCTCCAAAGACTTCCTGTCAGACTCAGTCCATCTCATAGCTTTGTCTCCTCCTCTTTTCTCCTGCTGCTTGTCATTTCTCCCCACAGAAATCAGATGAGTTAAAGCTCTTTGCTCAAGGCTCCGCTGAAGTCCCAGCGCACTGCATGCATTATTGTCATCACTCCAATCTAATGAAAGGAAGGAGCCTTTCCAAATTATACAAGGCACGTCTTTGAACAAGGGAAACGCATAGAGCTCAGAGCTATTCCTGCGCGAGCCTACATGTGTGAGTTGTGTGTTTGCGTAAAGCAGACAGCTTCTGTTGATTTTTCGAGACGTTCTGGGCCAGCAGTTGGTCAGCTTTTTATTCAAGGCTTTTTGCTTTGTGCACAAACACATGCTGGTTGCTAAAAGCTTTAGTGGCGGCTTGCACACTGGAATAAAAGCATTTGTTGACATTAACTCAAACAGGAAATGCACAGGCTATTGTTAATCTCTTGTCATCAATAGCGGTAACAGTTGGCAGGAATAAAAAGGATCTATCAGAGGCAACTGCAAAAAATTGTAAAAGCAAAATCAAACAAAATCACAGAAAGAGGTTATTTGTATTACAATTAGACACAGATCTGATGCAACAGAGACTCAGATATGAAAGTCAGGAATAGTTCAGCTGACCACCTGTGGTGGTGAGTTTTGTTTAGTTTAACATGCTGAAGCTGTACACTTAGTACACATGAGCAGTGCACTGTGGAATGTAACAGTGCCGTAAGGCAGCCAGTCAATAAAACGCAGGAGTAATAAAATGAACTCCTCAAGCTGTCAATCTGCCAAACCTGCATTCTGGTGATCGATCGATTTATGGCCAATATATCTGCCAGATAAATAACCATATTCAGCCATTATGAGAATAATGTCAACAGTCGATAATCGTTAAAAATAAAATAAATAAAAAGTCTTACTCATTTCATACTTTTGAATGGTAGTGTGTATACTACCTCATTGTAAGCAGCACTGTAAAGTGTAACTGAAACACAAATGCTACGTTTACTGGCATGATACGCATTTCCAAATCACTCACTCATAAATCAGCAGGTGCATTCACAATGTGTAACTGCACTACGAGTGTACAAATCTGTAAATTAGACAGCATAAATTGTTAACACACTGTCTCAGTGCATTATGTTTCAAACTCTCTATGTGCATGTGATTCAATTATGCAGGTGTTTTCAACTGCGATTCATCCAGACAGCTGCAGGCTCAAATAACCAGACCAATCGTCAATTAATGTCTATGCTGGTGAATAATAATGCTTCAAACAACCCTTCAAAGCAAACTTTTCCATACCTCTCAATCACTGTATGGCAGCAACAGCAGCTCTTTTGACTTGGAAAGATATCAAAAATACATC
>SCHK01098207.1:0-15416 GCA_004124795.1 Poropuntius huangchuchieni
TCCTTTTAAGCCATTTGAAGGTCATTCAATGAGGGCGTAGCAGTGATAAAGAGCAGTGATACAGTGTACTCAGATACAAACAGCCACCATCTGGCACAGAATTTTAGATTCCCACAGCTTTGTATGATTCTCTGCTCATTTGTTTGTTTAGTCTATGTAACATTTACCTGCATTCATTCCATACAAGTTTATACATTTCATGGTTCTTTATGATCTGATTGAGGTCTATTGCTCATATCGATCTCAGTAAAACCTTAAGCATTAAACATGGCATGTAACTCGCTCTGCCCTGTTTGAAAAGCAGCTATAGCCTAACAATAACTATATTAGCATCTATGCTAACAGATATCGTTCTGTTTCTCAAGCTCTTTTATCTTTCATCAGCTGGTAAAAAAAAACAAAAAAACGAACCACTAAACATCTGCCAAGAAAAGCAATACAGCAACACAATAGCAGTTTAGCACTGTGACTTTAAAATTATCACAGGAAGCTCACATTTTCTTTAGAAAAATGTCATGCTGTACATTCACTGACTAAAAATGCTAATTACATTTGTGTTATCTCATGTCTTTCACTGGGAGTTGTTTTCTTTTCATTCATCCAGAGCATTATTTGTCTTTTCCAGGAAAAGCCCTGTTTCCACACACCGGCAAGTCCTTGAGAATGTCCCACTTAGATTTGTTCCTGCCTCCACACATAGTTCCTGTTAAAAGGACTCTAACAGGAATGTCATGTTGGAAGTTACGGATAATGCTTCGCTGTATTCATATACTTTCATTGTACTTCTAAACATTTTCCATACTGCATTCGTGGAATTAACTGAGGAAAGAAGGATATAGTCAGACTGGAAAAGTTGGACTGCATACAGAGATTTTACAACAGGTCTAAGGTGACAGGATGTTTCAATTCCTCCCCTTTGGCGAATGTCAAAGGGTTAGGTGAAGTAATAAAATATGTAGTAAACTATATTTAAGCCCATGCTGTTATTAAATTTACTGTGTCTTTCCAGGACATTCCTTTGATTTACTGGTTTATTGTTCTATACACCCTTTCCCTTTATCTTCTTCTTCTTCTTCTTTTTTTTCTAAAGCACTGAAAAGAAGCTTGGCTGAGTCAAGAAAGGGGGCTTGCTGAGAGATCACGTGATTTCTGGTATGAACTCAAGCTCACTTAATAAAGCCCATAGCCAACCCCTTGGCCATCCTACAAAAATCCCCTTTCACTCTTAATGTGATGAGTAAAACTGAAAACAGTGACATGAAAACATGTGATTGTCATGATGTTTTATTTCCTTTTTTCACTGTAAGCACAATCCTGTGATTTCCGCAAATGAAGGAAATTATTTTTTGCCATCAAACAAAGAACACAGATGTCAGCACAGACAGTTGACAGTGGTGATGACAGAAATGAGATTCTGAAACGCTGTTTGTGGAGATTATGTCCATTTTTTTTTTTTTTTTTTTTTTTTTTTTAGTTTTACAGTAGTAACAATATTTGTTAAATGTTTTTGTCATATTTTATTAAGTGCAAATTTGGTCAAACTATTACATACATTAATTTTTTTATGATGCAATTATGAGAATAGTGCCTTAAAAACATGGTTTCAGTTTCGTCTTCATATGTTTAATTTTAAAGACACTTACATATATTCAAGAAATTTATTTGATTTTTTTATACAGATTGAAACAAAAGTGTTTTTGCTTTATATCTTGATTAAAATCTTATTCAGATCTAAAGCATTATTTTTGGTGCTTTTAGTCTGTTATGAAACATAGGGAGAAGTCCCTGTAGCAGTACCATGGTACTTTGGGGACTTTTTTTTATTTATTTATTTATTTTTTTTAGTTGTTACACTTTTTATTCCATTGAATATTTCTCAGGGAAGATTTATTTTTGAAAGTATTTTTTTTTTTAGCTTCAACAAGTAAAATTGATTATTATTTAATACAAAATTCATGAAACAGCAAAAAAAATCAAATGTAACAGACAAAATCAATTAGTGTTTAGACTAATATTCTAATATTCTAGTAATAAAGTATAACAATTTAAACGTAAATGACAATCTTCCCCAAACTCACATTTATGAATGACACCACTGTCTTGAGAAGTTCACAGTTGATAGTTCAACCTTCAACGCAATAGTTCATTTTCTGAAAGGGGTTTTCTTGTGTCAGATGCTACTCAGCTGCTACAGCAAAATATGATCTTTCAGTTTCACAAAACATGAAAACAGCCTGACCTCTCATAGCCTTACAGGGACTGTACAGCTGCAGTTCATAAAACACATGAATACAAGAATTGTTCATGAAAACCTTCTGCAAGGATATCCAGGACAATGGCGCCATCTATTGGTTACAGTTAAAATGTACATTTTTAATGCTTTTTAGCTGTATTTCTGTAGACTTTGTTTATAGCCTACATCCTAAACCTACACGGACATCGTTCATTTAATTTAATGCCTTGCTTAGATTTTTTACCTTCAATTAATTTATAGTTACCTTCCCTTTTAAGATGTAATTTTGCCAAATTAGGCAAATGTGTTAAAATGGCTGCTATTTAATTGTGTGCATACTGTGCAGTAGCTACAACAAAACGTCAATAAACGTCAATGTTTTGTTTGCACTTTTGCTGAGTGAAAACGTAGATAAAACTGAAAGTTACAATTACAGAATAGCTATATTATTTCCACGACACAAGATGGCGCCAGTATGCTAACACTCAGTACCGTCACTACTACGTGTAGCAGATTAACGTGACTTTTTTTCCACAGAAAAATGAACTTTCTGTGATTTGCTTCACTCGGTGGTTGCTAACAGGCGGTTTGTCCAATAGTATAGGGTGATCCAAACATCCAACAGTTTCATGTTTCTCCAGGATTTAGGAAACATCAGCAATGGCAACCACAAGAACCTCAGACAACCATTCTGGTTGTGAAAGTGTGGTTAGGCTCATGAGGACATGATTAAGTATGTCAAACAGACTTCTTCAGGTCTTTTCTGTGAGTTTTTCATGTCTTTAATGTTTTTACGCTCTGCCTCAGCGATGCAGAGAGCTGATGAGCTATCTGAGAGCTCCCATTGCCAACTTTTGTGATTCAACCATGACAAATGTTTCCAGGTTTTATGGGCGAGTTCTTTAGAGTAATTCATAAGCATTGTATAAAACAGACTTATGATTGACTTACAGTAGGCCTACTGAGATTATGTGCAGAGGTTTTAGCAGTTTCCACTACTAACAACCCCCACAGTAGTTCAAACTGATTATATCTACAGACAAGTTTCACAAGTTTTACCCAAAATAGCAATTAAACGCCTTATTATTGAGGAGGGTTTTGTCACAGGATGTTAAACATGTTTTTATTCTTCTCAATACTTTAAACTCGGAGAGAGTATCTTTAACTTTTGTTTGTTTGTTTTGGGTGGGCTCCACAGTGTGTGTTGCAGATGGACATACACTCTCACGGAGTCCCTCCATCCCGTTAATGCGAGTTTTACTCTCAAGCCACAGAGTTGCTATTTTGTATGTTTTTTTCTACCCTCGCTTTGCCTCATTCCTGAAAGTATCTTAATGCCATTTGTTAGAGAAGGCCCAACTCAGTTTGATTTTAAGAATAAAAACTCCCTACAACCATTTCAAAGTTATATCTATCTATCTATCTATCTATCTATCTATCTATCTTCATTCATTCAATTCAATCATTCTCTCTCTCTCTCTCTCTCTATCTCTCTCTCTATATATACCAGTACCTTTCATTCAATCTTTATATATATTAAGGTGCTGGTTTTTATCAGAAGGACTAACATGGTACGCCAACACGCTAAAGGTTTTGTTGCATTGGTCATTCCCCAGTGGCCCTTTCCAACCCTGCGCTGAGGCAGAGATTAAAGCCAACGGGCCTGTTTTTCTCAGACTCGGACTAAATCCCACCCTCTCTTCTTCCTGTGAGAACACTCTGTCTCAGACAGATCTCGCACTCTCTCCGAGGGAGAAAGTAAGGTCAAGCGGACCTGCACTTTAGAGCTGGGGGAAGATGCAGCACTTGTCTCTGATGATACAGCCCTCAAAGGGATCATGGAAATGGGTGTAGGAGAAAAGCCAGAACAGCATCACCTAAAGATCAGCTCGGGGCCTGTTACAAGAGCAATCGACTTTGGTATTGGAGGAATTTGAGGCAAATGGACACCATTTGAGCCCTGAAATTTGAGTGGACGCCTTGCACAGCTCGGATACCCATGCCTTGCCTCCCAGCCTCTCATCGCCCTCCCCGCAGCCTTAATAAAACAAACAGGTCACATGGTCAGGTCACATTCCCATGAGTTTATCTGACGATTACAGATCTGGCCCATTAATAAAGAGGGTCATCCTTTTAAAATCACATCTACACCTCTTTTGGTTCACTTTGTGGTGTAAATGGCATGGGAATCGGAGTACAAGCTGAACCAGATTGAGAAAAGAATTTGTCTCTCTGTCCCTTTGACCTTCGGCCGTTCTGATCGGGGATCAGCAGCTTGTGATTGTGGTGGGAGAAGAGTATGTAAAAAGGGAAAGAGACTACAGACTCGAACCTTTCCCTCTCAAAGGCCCCCAGGGCGTCGTTAGGACTCCCGCGAGAGGGGTACTTCTAATGCTGGGTATGGCCATTGAAGAGCGCATCTGGAAAGCATTACTCTATTATTGCCCATGTAGGGCTGAGAGAGACGGCCTATCTCATGGGTAGAGTGCGACTCTCTCCCGTCATTATTCCACTGCAGCTTGGGTCTGAAATAGTGTGAGAGGCGTGAGAGATACACAAGCGTTTGTGTATGACTCTTTGTTCGAAGGACTGGCGTTTTCATTTTGGAGCAGGAAGTGGAAAGCGCCATCCTTGGCAACAGAGCTCTTCCATCTGGACCACAAGCTTGAACAAGATGGCTTTGTATGCTCGACTCGCCCCCATCTAAAAGCAGCCGCCCACTGGCGTGGCGTGCCAGGTGCTCGGCCTTCATCCTCAGCGACATCAGCCCAGCTGCGACAGGACACCCCATACAGAGACTATAACTGGGCTTATTTCATTGAACGTTGTACAGACAGTACATTCATGCGAGCGAATTGGCCTTCATCTGGTTTGGATTTGTCAAAAGGCTTAGTATTCTCTCAGTTTTTGTCCTGTACCATCTGCATCAAAAGCCTTGAGCCTGAGGGGTGGATGGTAAGATACTACAGCGCCGTTCATTATTTCAATATATCCATCGTCAGTACAGACCCTCCCTCCTGTAAGGCGTCGCTCGAGGACCCATCTGCGATGGCGGACGATCACAACTTGATCTCACACTTGGTGTTACTGAAAATTTCCACCCCATAATGTGAAATCACACTGAGTTTGGGCTGAACGCCCAGAGCCTGGACGATACGGTCCTCACCGTCACCTCCAAACCCCCCTGCCGAGCCCAGATCCGTCACTCCTCCGCCACCCCCCTCGTTCATCCCCTCCATCTCCTTCCCAAGAGTCTCGGACTATACCAGCCCCCGCTCTTCTCTGGCCTTGGCTGGGCTGTTTTTGAGCGGGAGGCATTTCACAGACACTCCCTCAGAGACTAGTGACCTCATCACCAGGCAGGAAGTCAAGGGGTTCAAGTTCTCCTTGTGAAAGTAATCCCACACTTTCCTGAATATTTCATCTGGTGGTGGTGGTGGTGGGGGCCAGTAGAGCATTGGGAGATGGATTCGGGGGGGGTGTTTAGAAAGCCCCAACTTTATATTTTCTCACTTTTGCCACATCGTCAGTGTTGGATGCTAATTCCTTTTTCTTCACCCCATAAAGAAAATAATTTCAACACTGGGCTCCGTAGCATCTGGAAACGTGGCAGCAGACGTGGTGAGTGCTAGAGAGGCCTGTGTAAGAGGAGAATGACAAAGGAAGGCCAGAAGACATGTTGTAATGAAGTCGTATTCTCGACGGATGCGTTTCTGAACAAATCATACTGTGTATTCGCGCTGCACTGATGGAGCACGTCTGGTCTAATAATACCCTAATGAGAGAAACAGAATGTCTAGCTTCATATTGCTGATGGTGATCAGGACTGTTTGTTTGTGTTTCGTTTGTTCCTGCCAGGGGTCCGTGCCTCAGAAATGTCATCGGGGGAGCATTACACTCATTCGAAATGGACCTAGTTAGTTTAGGCTAGAATGCACTGAAGTCTGATGAGTATGGGACTTTAGATGCAGAAAGAGAATACTGGATAAAGAGAAAAACACACATGCAAACTATAACAAAGCACATTTTTATGCATTGCATGCATGAGAGCTTTTCTTGGCAGATTCATTGGAACTCAATTTGGAGAAGATTGAAAACACCCCCAACTTAAACTTTTATTAAACACTCCCTTGAGCTGTATTTAGCCTTTAAGCATCCAAACTGAATTTTTCGTAAGTTTAAAGTTCTCTTTAAATTGAAGTTTACATTACAGTGATTAAACACTATGTTCCAAATCCAAGAAAGCAGTTTGATTTGTTTGTAAAAAAAAAAAAAAAGCCAGGCACGTGAATATGCTGAATAAAGGCAAACAGACATCGCAAACAGGATAGAGATAAAAGAGTTTATTGATCTCAGATTAGCTTCCAGACGCTTTAAGGAGGATATGTTAATACTTTCAAGACAGATCAATAAGAAAACTGGTATCCAAAGCCTCGGGTTACACTTTACATTCTTAAAGAAACAGCTCAGATGAACGCACTAAGCCACAGGTTCTTTTGCAGACACCTGCCTTTTATACTATAGTTCACCGCAGCCAGGTAGTGACGATTACATGCAGGCAGGTTTCTATCAGCCTTTCCGCTGACGCTGCAAGAAACCATACACGCAAATATATGAATTCACACTTCCCCAGAAGTGTAAGACTGGTCTAGGCCACTCCTACATGCTTAAAAAAAAAAGCCCTGCCAGAAAACACACCAATTTAAAGAGAGAAAGCAAAAGAAGAAAAAAATCTATCTGAGCTTGCCAGGACTGGTCTGAGCTCAAATACAGAGGAAACAATGAAAAGACATAATCTCCCAGTTTATTGACATTAAAACATTACATTATACCTCAAAACCTCAATATGTTTTAGATGTTATCCAACGGTTATTCTTAGAAAACATACACCGTTTGAAACGAACATACATATATGGCATACCACACCACAACTGTACCACACACAGCGCGAGTACAAAAAGTGGGCTGTAGACCAAAAACCAGTGAAAGCATTCATTATGAGTGGCACGTTTGATCGGCAGAACGATTTTTGGTGTAAAAAAATGTATAAAAGACTTTCTGTTATTGGGACACGGGGAAAAACCCTCTGTCTGCACAACAGCGCATCGTATGTGGGGGCTTATTGTGTTTTGGAGGACTTTCCAACTTAGTTTCATCTGTGCTGTGATTCAGTCAGTTGCGAAATGGGCCATTCAAATAAAAAGCAGTGCAAAAACTGGCTGAACATTCTGAGATAACCCATAAACCCCACAATGAGATCATTCAGCTCGTATCATCCAACAGAGAACAATCTAAAACCATGATGGACTGTGCTGCCCTGTGCCCAGGGAGTCTGGAGCTGGAAATTAGTGAAATGTATTAGACATCAGATTGCCGCTCAGCTCATTACTCTGCAGCTGCTGTCTTTAGTCCCTCTCACAAGGCCTCCTCCACAAACCCATGATCTTATTAGGAAAGTAAAAGCAGGACTGGGCCAAGGACACACACAACAGTGCACATTTTGGACTAGGTTACCAGCGTGATAAAAACTGAAACTGAATTTTTGTAACATGGGGGTGGTGGATGGAAAAACAGGGGAGAGGGAGATGAAGGAGACCAAAGAGATGTGGGGGGTGGGGAAGAAAAAGTGAGATGGAAAAAGAGATGGCTGAATAAAAAGGAGAAAGTAAGAAAACAGGAACTAGAGAGAGATGAATCATTTCAGAAGAAAGGAGAGAAGGAGGAAAGAACATGTGTTTGAGTGACTTCAGATGAAAAGATTGATAAGTTTAGAACGGCTGGCTGATAGAGATTGACGGCTCTATGTAGAGGCGTCACGCACCTTCGTTTTTTGAGGGGGCTCCAGTGGTGGTCTTGACTCATATGTGAGATAAGACATGACTAAAGGAAACTTTTGAAAAACAAACAAACAAACTAACAAAAAACAGTGGAAGAGAAACATTTCCATTTCCCTCAACCCTGAAAAACAATATAATACACATTGTATTTCAAAATATAATGAATACAGACAATTCCTTCATATTAACAAAGTACACTGAGCCTTCATCAAAAAAAAAAAAAAAAACCTAAAATTGTGAAATATCATTCTGATTTATACTTTATTACAATTAATATATTTTAAAATGGAATCATGAATCATGTTAAGATTAGCTATTAGTGTTGAAACTGCAAGTATTTGAAACAATCAATCTAATTTTTAAAACAAACAAAAAAGTTTTTTCTTTAATTAATTTCTTTAAAAAATCATATTGACCTCAAACTTTGAACAGTAGTGTAGGCAATAAAACCAAATAATATATGCATTAAATAGAAAAAATATATTTGAACCCATTGTTTGTTTCCTCCCTTGAACCTTTGTTTTTAGTCAAGATAGATAGATAGATAGATAGATAGATAGATGGATGCAGAAGAATGTACAAAATTGTGCAAATAGTGCAAATAGACTTGACTCAGATCAGAATGTCCATGATGTCTCTGGCTGTACATGCATTTGTTCATTGAGGGGTCAGAAGGGCGAGTGGCCTTAAAAGATGGAACACCATGGCGCTCTGCTATGTGGGAAACAAGAGAGGGAATAGTTTCAGGTCTGTTTGGGATAATTGCACTGCGTCCCTCAGCTGGAGCTCATGATGCCTGTGTGTGCAAAACGAGGGGAGTTTGCTGGGCCTTGGTGCTGGGGTAAGTCTGGTTCCCATTAGACCAGAGGCCCGGGGGTCGGTTTGTTTGCACAGGCAGTACGTCCCATAGGAGAGAGGGGGCAGGCCAGAGCAGCTCCGCCCCACTGGGCCACGTAACAGAGAAAATCAGCTGCAAAGTCTCATGCTCTTTCTCTACCACCACCTACCCACCCTTCCCCCTGTCCTGGTAAGAAAAGAACTGCGAGAAGACCTCAGAACTGTGTACGGATGTTCACTGTTTTTTTTTGGTTATGTATGTAATTTCAGCCTTGTGTTATTGAGTGCACACGCTTTGATGGATGTGTCATTCACAGCTGAGCCTTGCCCATTACTAATCGCCTTCTCGAAGTTTAATATGCATGTGAGGACAAGTTACGGTTCACATGGGCTTGGCTTCCACAGTGTGTCAGTTGAAGGTTCTTCTATTATCCCTGTGGAAACATGCACACCTTTTTTTAATCACGCAATCACCTTCCATTAAAATCAACTTTAGCCTTCCTGGACTCTCAGACGCATCTAGTCCTCCTTCAACTCTTGCTGCTGTCATCACCTTTTTGTCCCATCGGTGAGGCATACCAGAGCTGGTAAAGGGGAGCAGAAGCTCTGCTGATTACAGGCAGTAAAGTAGTAACGGCACCATGGCCATGGACCGACACTAATGGCTAAAAGAATACGGTCTGTTTTTGAAGTGGTTTGACATTGACACCTCCGTGGCAGTTTGGCTAGGGCTATAAAAAGCTTTACAGACCGTAACACTGAAGATACTAGACACGCTACAGCTTGAGGAGGCAATTCAGGCGGGGAGCTTGTAAAAGACGTCCCATTCCCCTCTTGAAGCAGGGGTGGAGGGCTCTCAGTCTCACCCCAAGTTCCTCTGTCACAGGGGGGAGGCTGATTTATGGAGTCCACTTCAGCTTTCCTGGAATCCAGAGTCTTTTTGGAGGAGCGTGGGGAGGCTCAAAGGGCGAGCACACACTGGAGAAAGAAGGAGGCCGTATTTCTTTTCGGCCGCTAAATCAATCGGCTCCCAGATGTGTGAAAGTTTATCGAGGCCTACTGAGTGCACAACAGCCTCTTGCCCACTGTTTTCGGGTTACATCCCCGCCGTTTCCTGATGGATTCATTTTCCTCACCGAGTTAAGCCTTGAAGAGCCAAAGAGATTGTCATTTGAGATTGGAGATCCTAAGTGTAAACTCTAACATGCCTCAGGCAGTGACCCATAGTAGTGCGGAGAGCCAGAAAGGGCGAGGTAAAGGTCTTTGCGGTGAAAGGTTTGCTTGTTTAAAGACTGACCATTATATTCTTCTGAATTGGAGTCATTTGTGTCGAGAGGACAGGGAGTCAGCCACCCTTGAGACGGAAAAGCAGGATGAGTCGAATGTTTTTGAAGGACAAGGGGTGTATCGTTAAAGAATACAACCGAAGCATGACCTGACAATGGGATCACTTTGCAATTGTGTGACAATGACTTAGAAAACAATACCAAAGGACATTCCTTACTGTTTTTTGAACATGGTATCAAGGAAATAGAAACCACCACAGTAAGACAGTATGAACAACTGCTTTGTGTTGTTCTCTGTCCTTTGAGGTCTAAGGCAAAAGAAGAAGAAAAAACATTATTGTCAGCATTCACTCCAACGCATGACGCAACAAAATAACAATCCCCCATTTTTAATCACCCACAGTCAGTAATCTAAGGCGTTCCACTGTTTCAACACGGACTCTCAGCAACAATCTGCTTTCAGTTAGCACCAGCACAGACAACCCTGTCAGGATTCCTGTGTGAGATGATTAAAAGTGGCCTTCGGTGGGGCTATCAAGAGATGGTGTTCCTCAATTTAGGAAGCATTTTTCACAGCAGCTGCAACATCCCAAACTCAAACTTTTAGATAAACTTTTAAAATTACTCAACTCGTCAGTAGACGGTCACAAAGAAGCTTGTGTTATGATATAAACACAAGACATACGCAGACACATAAACACACAGAGATTTAGCCAACAGACAAAGAACGACAAGGCTGATATTCAACAAAGACCGGGCTGATTTAGGTGTTATCCCTTGTTTTTCGCTTCACCCTTCCTAAGACCTGCATGCCAGATGTGGAAACTCCCATTAGTCTACAGGGATTAGTGCTCTGCCTCTTTTCCCTGCACACTTTGAGTCATCAACAATGATTATTATTTAACTCAGAGCTGGATTTGATGCACGGGATTCTATCAAAGGTCATTTAGATCACTTTAGATTGTGTAGTGCATCTCTGTAATTTGACTATAGATTTAGATTTTTATTTTTTTTTTCCCAAACAATAGCAATCAAAATGGCCTTTAACTTTAACTAATGCTTGGTATGATTAGCATGTATATCATTGTGGCATCTTGGTCATCTCAGGTTGACATTGTGGTCCTTTCAAATATTTAATTATAGAACCGGCTCTACGTTTAACTCATACTCATCATCTGTTCAAACAAGATGAATGTTGCCACAATCTAAACATTAGTGGGGAAAAGGGCATTGGTGAAAGCTTATGTTGTCCACACTTCCTTCATTTTGTTTGCATTAGTCTAGATAGAGCAACTGCAAGTTAACTTTTTGCTGTTTCAGTTTTATGTGTGGAACCTATAACTGCCAAATTTTCAGATATTAAACTTTCCCCCTAACACTGGCAATAATTTCGACTTCAATAGCTGGTGTTATTGCACTGTTGATTGGATCTGGCCAATGAGTTCTTTTAGTTTTGATTGGCTGTGGTCTGTGAAGTCATATTCTAGTTATGGTACAGCTGTAATAACATCAGCAAACTTTTCCAGAGCCGTGTCCACTCCCTGCTACACATAATTCAATGTTCATACAAAAAGTCTTCTTTGAAATGATCAAAGATATTTTACATTCACACTTACTATTTGTATTTTTGGATACCCTAAAACCATAAAAGCAGAAGTATGATACCACTGAATGCTGATCTGGGCAAAATAAAGATGCCAATGCTAAGTGGTGCACTTATCTGGAAGTGGATTTGCCCTTAGGCAATACTTCATGATATCATTTTTTTCCCTTCACAATCGCACTTATTGTGTAAAAACTAATGCATGCTGAGCCCAAACCCACTGGTGCAACAGACCTTTTCTCAAGTATCTGCACTAAAACACCGCAGGGAATGTAGTTGGCAGCAAAGCATTAGTCACATCTCTGTCTGACTGTCTGGATCCTGAGGAGGTCTTCGGTGTGTAGACAGAGTTGTTGGAAACTCCGTCAGGATAGTGTGACATTTAGAGTCCAGACACCACGTTGTCTCCTCTTTTCGGTGCCTTTGTTATTTTATGATACTTACATTAGTCAAAGAGGTTTTATTGGTATGCTAAACAGGGGGTTTACATTTACAAAGCATTACTAAATATTTCATTTAATTGCACCCACATATACACACAGCAGAGATATCGATATTAAAGGAATAGTTTACCCTACAATCAAAACCTCACACTCATGTTTTTTCCCAAGCCGTTTGATTTTCTTACTTCTTTGGAACACAAAAGGAGAAATACTGTAGATTATGCCGGTCACTGATTGCTCAACAGGACTGTAGATTATGCCGGTCACTGCTGAGCAGCACTGACGATTTCAAGGTTCAAACTGGATGTGAAAGCATGAAGGTTTGTATTATGGTGCTTTTGCATCATTTTTGAAGCTTGAAAACTCAATGTCCCATTATTTTTAAGTGCACTATTTCTTTAAGTTATTTAGTGAATCAGATTAGTTTTCATTTTGTGCAAATTGTGTAGATCACCTTCAGCTTGATCACTGTTTATTGGTTTTCCTTTTCTAATAGAAAGACTTGTTAGACTTTGCAGCTTGGTCTACAAATCCTAAAGACCTCAACAATAATAAGACTTTGTGTATGTTAGACTTGGACTGTGGTAGATTGTGGTAGACAGTACATTTGTCTCAAATTTGAGCATAGTTTGAGGTCAGGAAATGCTATTTAAAGAGACAGTTCACCCAAAAATGAAAATTCTGTTATCATTTACTCACCCTTATATCAAAAAGTTACAAACCTCTGTCAGTGTATTTCTTCTGTTGAGCCAAAAGAAGATATTCTGAAGAATGTTGGTAACCAAACAGTTGCTGGTAGCCAGTGACTTCCACAGTATGGAAAAAAGTATGGAAGTGAATGGCTACTGTCAGTTGTTTGGTTACAGAATTTGGTATAAATGATGCCATAATTTTCACTTTTGTGTGGACTATCCTTATAACTAGACAGGTCTGTTTTTAGTTTATTACCAACATTTACTGAGTGAACTCATTTTGATTCACTTTCATCTCACTTTTACAAGATCATATCAATTTAATTCGAATTGTTCTGTTAGTAATAATTCATTCAATGATTCAGTCATTCAGTGTTGATCAAATTAACTAAAAGGTAGTATGCTATATGTCTCATAGCATGCTTTAACATGTTTTTTTTACTAAATGTAATGCATGGGAGGATCAAGTAAGCAAAGACCTTTCACCGTACTTCCATTAGTGACGCAATTAACACCATGTTCACCATATAGCCACCCACAGTCTAAGCTCCACTCATAGTGCAAATGTAACCACAAACACTCCAACACAACAGAAACTCTTAAATCCTGATGTAACTAAGCACAAAACACTCACAGATCTTTCCCTTCACTCTGAAAATGCATAAATTAGCATTTAATTTCCGTTCCAATCAAACTGTCCAGTTTCAGTTTGAAACGTATGTATTAAAATATGATATAATTTTACAAATGTAAGTGGGTTGATTATAATGAAATTAGAGAGAACTCTGTGTTGCTTTGGTGCATTTTAATTAAGAATCAATCTTGAAACTATTTAGGAACTGAACAATTTGCTTAGTTTTGTTGTCACTTTTTAGTCACATAAAGTAAGTGTATATTTTCTGTACTGCTTTGCCAATTAAGCTATAATTTCTTAACCACAGCCTTCTGCCATAATGGTGCTATTTAACATCAAGCTGGATTTGACGTAATTGCAGGTGTGTGTATGTGGGAGTTGGGGGCCACAGAGTGAAGATGGGGAACATCAACAGGCACAGAATAGAGCCCCTGTACTCGACTGAGTCATATCCTCCTGTTATCTGATGACCCCTGACATTGACCTCTGACTTTGAGCTTTGCCCTCGGGGCAGGCTTGAGTGAAGGCCAGCAAATGCTAAAATGTGAATGTTTTACCACAGAATGTTTTATTTATAAGAGTTGAATGATGGAAAACACATCTCTGTGCTGTTCTTGTGATAGTGCTGCTGTATGCATGACCTGCTCTATGAAAGCCTGTTTCACCCTCTATTGATCCAGCTCACTGCATTTCCTCCTCCGTCTGCATGCGCACAACCTTGCGTCCAGCTGTTCCCTCATTTCCTTTCCCAACTTTCTTTGATTCTCTCCTCCATCACTTCTTTTTCTGTCTCTGACCTTTCTGGAGTTCTGGGTCAATTTGCATGAATGCTTTACAGTTATGCCTCGGTTTGCATACTGCTGTGCTTCATTAAGACAGCAAAACATTGGACGCATGGTGCATCTGGGTTCAGTTTGTCCAAATTAGCTTCTCAAAGAACCTTAGAGCGGTCATTTTATCTTCTGAAAAAAGAGTGAAAACATGTCCCACTGGGAGTATTTTGGATTAGCACACGAGTCTCTGTTGAAGTGATTTCTAATGGTAATCCATGTAGAGAGGCCACATGAGGATCTCCGTTATAGCCTAGATCATTTGTTCGGAAGATCAAAGGGGTCAAGAGTGCCCCATATGTTAGGTACATGCTGTGAACATGATCTTGCATGGTGTACAATCGCCCTTGGGCTCCTTAGCTTATGGAGAGCAAGTGTAGTGCAAATCCATATGGAGGGACTGGAAGTCTGCATGAGATATTTTGATTTCTCTAATACCTATATACAAGCAGACAACTTAGACTAGCAGCAGTGTTGTCCCAGGTGCTTTATTCTGGTTTTTAGCGGTTGGTTGGTGATAGTTTTGCAATCTTGTGTCCTAACTCTAAAATTAACATGGCGGATTGAGGTTGTGTATACATGAAGTGGGAAGCTGCACTTCATGTTACTATGATAAATAACCGCAGACCCGGGGTTGTGTGCCACAGAATGGAATTGAGAATGCTTTTTGAATTCCTGGAATTGAATTGAGATAAAGGAATTCACCTGAGGAAGTTGAATTACTGTAAAATGAACAAAAATACAAGGACGTTCATATAACTAGAAAAAGTGCCGTCTTTTAACTAGAATAGAAAGGTTGTCAAGACAAACTTTGATGGCTTGACAAAGCTTTTGAATCTCTGAATTGTAATTCTTTACACTTCCTGTTATTCCAAGTCCAATTCAAATTCTTTTGAAGTTTGGCCAATTCAAATCAAGTTCCAACTCATTAAAGATTAGTTCACTTTCAAATGAAAATTTCCTGATACTTACTTCCTGATATTTACTCACCCCCATGACATCCAAGATGTTTATGTATTTC
>SCHK01098383.1:237-12236 GCA_004124795.1 Poropuntius huangchuchieni
TATATCAACAATATCTATTTCCATCCATCCATCCATCTGTATCAACTATATCTATTTCCATCCATCCATCTAAACTATGTCTGTCTGTTTCCAATACAATAACAAATGCAGTGCATCCACGAAAGTCAATGCAAAAGTCAGAATGCTTATTTTCACCTGGAACCACAGCAACACTCATGAACTTAAGTTATGTTGGCATGAGGACATCACCATAGCAACAGCATGCTGCTCAAGTACGCTCTGATTGGTTCAGCATCAGCTAAAACATCAGCATAAATGCTGTCAGTATTTCTCACATGTGAACATTTTTCTCATATATTTCCATGTACAAGTCACAAAAACTGTATGTTTGACAACTGGCTATAGGGGCACTGAAAAACAATTTTGGTTATGTAACACAAGTGCCACAAAAAACCCCATTGACAGTGGTTGTATAATTCACATAGTGAACAAAAGTGATCCTGTGTGCTTGTGTTGTACAGCTCAACACCCACAATTCACTTTCAAAAATAGCCCTCTCTGTTTCTCAGGTGTTGAAAAGCATGTTTAGAGAAGAAAAGGCTAGAACAGATCAGCATCTTAAAAGCACTGGCTGCTTAACAACTCACCAGTAAATCACCCACAGAGACAAAGGGGTTAAATCAGGTCCTGTGGGAGAGAGCACAGTACATTTTAACCCAGCTTACCTCTGCGCTACTTGGACATGATGACTTCACCGTAAAAGTGTGACGCCTGCAGTATGTGACAGGTGGAACCTTTGTCATCCTTTTGAAAGTCTTTCAAATACTTATTTACTCATTTCAGAGCCTCCCAGAGCAAGGGCACAGTGTTGATTCAGCAGGCTTGTGGTTTCATTAGATGGCATTACTACTTCACTTGCAGCCTTTGCTTAAAAAAAAATGAGAAAGCCCTTAATATCGAACTTCGAACTTGGAAGATAGAAACTTGTTTGCATAAGCCTCAGCAGAAGAAAATTCTGTCATGAATCTATTTTTCGCAAAGGTATTCTTACATACAATGTTGCAATTTCTGTAACAATGGTTTTATGGAAGATTTTTGTTTTGTTTTTTAAATCGCCTGTTGCCCCGATCTTAAGCGAAATTGAATGCATCATTTTACGCTCTCATAAATTTCCATTTAAAGTGCTCAAACACACTGAATTTGACTCAGAGTGGTGCATTTTACATCTTTTATTCAGTTGTTTTTAGAAAAAGATATCATTAGCACATTCCCGTATCGATTAGGAATGGGTCTCAACACCAAACCAGTCTAGCCAAACCAGAATAGACTTGATTATTGGTTCTCTTTCTCCATTGTGCTTCAAACACGCTGTGGAAACAGCAAGGTTTAGAGTTCATACAAAAATACTGTACAGAGAATAGAACTTTCATATTACACAATCAAAAATACACATTAATATCAATGCATACATTAATCAGGAATTCAAAATGCATAGGGATGAACACGTTTGGAGCTTTATAAAGCTTATGTAAAATCCTTTAAAAGCCTTCTCTGGTCTCAATATTGCACGTATAAAAGGTACCCCATTGTCTTGCCTCTTGGAATAGTACATACAACATGTTAAAATACTTACACCGAACAATACCACGGTTAAACGTCTCGGAAATGAAACTGTCTCTTCTTTGAGACTTCGCTTAGCTGCCTGCAATGTGATGATCTGCAGACAAAATGTGGTCTACCACAAAGTAGACCCAAAAAAGAAATTTCACATAAAATAAAGGTCTTCTTTTTTGTAGTCAGCTTTTGGAGGCAGTTAGTAGAATTACGCAACTGACTGGAAGGTAGTGAGGAGAAAAAAAACGAAAACTTAAAGGGGCCTAAGAGCAAACCCTGGGTAGACTCCTAATGCGATGGGCCTGAACAGAGACTCTGATTGTTCAGCAAAGTCTTGTAGAACAATGAGTGCTTTCTACTTTACTGCAAATAGATTTTGCTTGTGCTTCCAACATGGTAGTAAAGACTGCAGGGTGAGGAAATAAATTCACCTAATCCACAAATAATTACAGGGTATAAGTGTTTTGGTGTGGACAGGACCACACTGAAGGAGAAATAACCCCAAAAATCAGACTTTAAGTGTGGGAAAACTGCTTGAATAACACAAGGGAGGAAGTCCTGAATGAGGGGGCAAAACAGGATATAGCTGAGCTGAGCATTGCTTATGGTTATTAGGTGAAATAAGAAACATCTTTAAAGTCTATAGAGAGACAAATATACAGTAGCTTTCATCAGTCCATGTGGGTAACTTTTTAGTGTTTTAAGGAATACTTTTCCGCAAAATGAAAATTATTTGAGTCATTATTTACTCACACTCTTNGTTTTTAGTGTTTTAAGGAATACTTTACCACAAAATGAAAATTATTTGAGTCATTATTTACTCACACTCTTAAAAATAAAGGTTCTTTATTAACATTGATGGTTCCGTAAGGAAACTGTAATATCCAAAGAAATGTTCCAGTGGAAAAAGTTCTTTAGATTAAAAAAATGGTTCTTTTAAAGGGATAGTCCACCCCAAAATGAAAATTTAGCCATTTTTCACTTACCCCCACGTCGTTCCAGACCTGTAAAAGCTTCGTTCGTCCTCGGAACACAATTTAAGATATTTTAGAATAAATCCGGAAGGCTTGAGACTGTCCAGTTGACTGCCTGGTAAATTACACTGCCAAGGTCCAGAAAAGTACCCAAGACATCGTCAGAGTACTCCATCTGCCATCAGTGGTTCAATCTGAATGTTATGAAGTGACGAGAATACTCTTTGTACAGAAAGAAAACAAAACTAACATTGTTATTCAACATTTCGGCAGCGTAACGTCACCGTAGCGCTATTTTAGAGAGCGGCATTTTAGAGAGTTCCAGAGGACGAACAAAGCTTTTACAGGTCTGGAACGACATGGGGGTAAGTGAAAAATGGCTAAATTTTCATTTTTGGGTGGAGTATCCCCTGGTTCTTTTGGGGAACCAAAATGGTTCTTCTATAGCATCACTGTGAAACCGCCTCTTTTGGAACCTTTATTTTTAAGAATATATGATGATACGATCATTTTCACACAACAACAGTTCATAGTGACATTATCCATCAAGTTGCAAAAAGCACTTATGATAGCTTTGCGCTAAAAACTGGTAATAATTTTGGTAAAGCAAACAATAACAGAATTTGGATGAACTATTCCTTCAGTTAATAAGTTGGATTAGAAAAATTATACATTTCTTCATCCAGGATAATAATACTGTTTAGGGTCTGTCCCAACTATATAATATTGGAATCTTAAAGACGTATTAGAACACAGTGTTCCCATGCAAAAAATGGAACAATTTGCCGGAATAAAAACACCTCTTTATTCCCAAACGCGGGGGGGCGTCTTAACGGTGGTTTTCGAGAAACCCAATTAAAGACATTGTTTTTTTAAGAGTATTTAGGACACAGTGTTCCCTTTTGCATATGCAAAAAAATGGAACCAGTTCCCAGAATAAAACCGGTTATTGATTTCCAAATCTAGTCAGGAGGCATCCTAACGGTGGTTTTCGAGAAACTTTAAAGACATCAGATTCTATACATCTCAAGCCCACACACAAAGGGATCAGACACACCCTCAAACAAGTTTACTTTAACCGCTTTAACCAGTTGTTCACGTCAAATGTTCCACAGAAGATTGTCTTGTGGGGTGAAACGGTTCTCATAGCAGCAGAATATTCCATGATCCAAACACACAACACGACAGACGACACTAAACGTCCTCAGTTCCCCTTTCAGTTGTCAAGAGATATTCAACCACGGCCCAATGGAGACCATAAATCTCACATTTGTGAAACACTAGATAAATGTTTAGTGGAGGTTAATAGACTGTGGGGCCGCACATGTCTACAGAGACGTGACCTTGTAAAACCTGGGTGCCCCACAAGTGCGGAACATGAGTTAACGATGTGACGGCTTTACAAACGCTCCTGAACTGATGTGTCTGAAATAGCCTGTGGCAGAAACATTTGTAATATTTGGCCAGTGGTGGCAAATGGCAGCCTGGCGACAGTCTACCGTGAAAGAACGTGCCCTTGAGGCCTGAACGTTTGTGGGGACTGAAGCGAATGCTACATTGCGGCAGCAGTTTGGTGTTAAAAGATCAAGAGAGGTATGAGGAGAGAAAAGGTAGGGCTACCATAGTACTTACTACGATAAGCTTTTCAAGAAGTCAATGATATGTCAGTGAAGTCAGGACATGTCAGACCTCGGTTTTATTGCTGCGTGAGAGTACATGTGGCCGTTTGAGGGTGTAGGTAATGGAAGTATGTAAAGATAAATTAAAAAAAAGTGTGTGCATGTCATTATCACACCTTCTTGTTTCTCATGAAAGTATCTTGAGCAAATGCACTTTGCACAAATAGAGTAAAATAATAGGGCACTAATAGGGTACAAAATAAGCCACTTTCCTTCAGAAAATGTTGATTAATTTCAGTCAAATTTTCTTCTTTTATTTTCTAGCGATTTTATATCAGGTCTGCAATTATTTCAACCCTGTTTTTAAAATTTTGCCACAATTAAGCCATCGCTCAGTAGAGGCCAACTAGTTTGGGATCAAATGTTGGTTTGTACCATATTTGACAAATAATTTTAATTAAAAATATTATATTTGTTTGATTCTTTTTGTTACAGTAACATAGTTGAACGATTAAGCTTGATTAAGTATTTATGCAAATATTATTTACTTGTTTTTTTGCCTTGTCAAAAGTGTCCAATAATTTCATGCTCTAATATTTTAAGGAGACATTTTTTTTATATTTGGGAATTCATAAAGTAACAGGGTTGCACACAAAATGCAGGACAAGCTAAATATTGATTCTGGTGGATACAATTTGTTAATATTAAAAATTATTTTGACTACAATTAATTGAAGTTAAAATTGTACAAAAAATAAAATTTAGCATATTGTGCAAAATAACACGACTAATATTATGAATGAGTATTTTAAACGAGAAATGAGTGATGTGTTTAAAACTATGCATGTGCCATTTTGTGTTATATATTTTATGTAACATATCTAATCAACCTCATGATATATAAAAATGTGATTTTATGTCTATTGCAAAAAAAAAAAAAAAAAGTAAATTCACACTAAAATACACCCTATTCATGGAAAATGCATCATACTCCTGGGAAATAAGAAATGTGTTGTTGACAGTGAGGCTGTGAAGTCTTTGTTGGCAATATCAAACAGCAACTTTTGTTTTAGAGCAGCAGGCAGTCACCATGTGCATTGTTGTCATGGCACTCGTGGCCTGAAGCGCTTGTGTGTATGTTTGTGTCTGACACAGAGGCAAATTTAAGTTTATTTGTAGGGAGTCTATAATGTTTATGCATTTAGGGAACAAAGGATGGCGGTGTTTTGTCTGTTTATAGTAGTAGTGTATGTGTTTGTGAGAAAGGACAATGTGTGCCTAAAGGTATTCCTGCAGTGACTCATCCAGGACTAAAACAAAAATAAAGCTTAATTTGTAGTTTGTTTTGGAAGTAAAAACACTTTCTACTGAAAATGGAAACATCAGAAACATTTTAAAATGTTTATGTCTAACGGCGATCCACTTCAAAAGCAGAATTCTTTTTCTTTTTTGTAAACATCTGGACACAGTATGTTTTTATCTGAAAAAAAATCTAAACAAAAATGTAAATAAAAAAAGAAAGAAAAGAAAAGAAAAGAAAAGACTGTAAGGGGAAAAAAATCTACATCTTGGCCACAAATTAAGAATTAAATTAAAGGTTTCTTAGTTTTATCTGAATGCAGTCGCGTTATACTAATTCATACCTTCGCTTAAACATGCGGTTTACCAAATATAAAAAAAGGAAAGGAATTAGTACTACGTGGCTACGATTTACTAAAACGAGGGAATGAATCAGTACAACGTAGCCATGACTTACTAAAACAGGAAAATGAATCAGTACTGTGTGACCACGATTTAAAAATAACAAGTAAACAAATCAGTAGAACGTAACCATGGTTAACTAAAACAAGGGAACAAATCAGTACGATGTGGCCACAATTTACTAAAATGAGGGAACAAATCAGTAAAGTATGGCCACGATTTACTAAAACGTAGAGACGAATCAGTACAACGTGACCATGATTTATGAAAATGAGGGAACAACCAGTACAATTTGAGTATGATTTACAGAAACGAGGGAACGAATCAGTAAAACGTGGCCATGATTCACTAAAACAAGGGAACATAAGTACAACGTGACCATGATTTATGAAAATGAGGTAACGAATCAGTACAACGTAGCCATGATTTACTAAAACAAAGGAATGAATCAATACAACGTGACCATGAATTACGAAAATAAGGTAACAAATTAGAATAACGTGACCATGATTTACGAAAATTAGGGAACGAATCAGTACAACGTGACCATGATTCGCTAAAACGAGGGAACAAAAAGTACAACATACTGATTCGGTACCTCATTTTCATAAAAAATTGTCATTTTTTTATGAAAACGAGGTAACGAATCAGCACAATGTGACCATGATTTTACGAAAATAACAGAACGAATCAGTACAACGTGACCATGATTTTATGAAAACTACAGAACGAATCAGTATGATGTGGCCACAATTTAAGAAAACTTGGAAAATAATTAAGTCATGAGAATGAATTCTTCTTTTGTGGCCATTGTATTAATATTTTCCCCCATATCATATGATAGGCTCCATAGTAAGGAAAAAAAAAAAAAAAAAGGTTTGATGGGTGAAGTCCATGTGTGGTGTATGCATTGTAGTAGTCCAATATATATATTTTTTGTTTTGTTTTGTTCTGTTCTGTTTTTAAAAAACTGGCTCAGATCCTTTCGAGTTTTGTACTGAAAACTGGCTCAAATCTTTTGTTGTACATTTCCACGATCACTCCTTATAATCTGGATATTTCAGTTCATTTGAGTTTTGTAATGAAACCAGTGAATCATGGCTCCTTCTGATAGTCTGTTGCAACAAATGGTCCGGTGTGGTCATAGTCTGAGTTACCCAGTGGTCACAGGTCCAGCGTGCTGGTCTGGTGCTCGCGGGAATGGCCTACAGGGTTGAAGTGTGGATGGCAGTCGTGGGGCTGAGAGACACCCGGCTGTGCTAATGGGTTTCGGCTAATCACCAGCTCAAGTTTGTCTCCGGCCTCTGTGATGAGGGGCACAGCTAAGCAGCAGTCGAAATCTCGCGTCCGCACATGATTCACCTGGTCGAAAAATATTTAGACATTTAGACATCGAATTCAGCATGCTTCAGTAGAAAAATGTAATACTAATTACATAATTATAAATGGCAACATCTTTATAAAGGGCCTCCTTTGTTTAGTACTGTTCAGAATAAGAGTCTAAAAATTACATTTTGAATTCTCCTAACGACTAATTGAAATAAAATAAGTATGAAAATTACTAAAACTAAAAACTGGAATAAAAATAAAGCTAAAAGAAAATATATTTAAAATAGTGCTGTCAAATGATTAATCGCGATTAATCGCGATTAATCACATCCGAAATAAAAGTTTTTGTTTACATAATATATCTGTGTGGAATGTGTATATTTATTTTACATATATGTACAGGCATATATATATATATATATATATATATATATTTTAACACACACACACTCATACAATATATATATTGAAAATATTTACATGTATTTACAAGTATATACTTACATAATTTATATTAAATATAAATATATTTAATATAAAAATATAACATTTCTCTTAAATACATATGTCCATGTGTGTGTATTTATACACAATAAATATACACAGTAGACACACATATGTAAAACTTTTATTTCGGATCCGATTAATCGTGATTAATCGTTTGACAGCACTAAAATTTAACAATACTAAAATAATATTATTAACATATGCTAATCAAAATAATTTGGTGATTTTTAGGACAAAATATTTTAAATCAAACTTAATGCAAAAAAAAAAAGCAAACAAACAAACATCAAATCATAAAGCAACACTCAGGATATGTCAGTTTTTCTTGAAAATAAATCATGAGTATCATAAATTAAAAAAAAAAAAAAAAATACCTACAGTATTAAAAAATTATAATTTAATGACAAAATATTTTGAATTAATTTTTTTTTTCTAAAACACTGACTTCACAGTTTTAATGTTCTAAATAATTTTATTTATGTTTTTACTGACTTTATTTTTTTATCAACTTTACTCAAATGTTTCCATCTGCAAAGTAATTTTCATCATACTATTAACAATTAATGTATCTTTAACTTTATAAGGGCTTAATCTGAACCAGAATTTGTTCTGAAATTTTCAACTTGTTATTAAACGTGAAAACAAACACACAAAACCAGACACCATAAAGCAAGCACCTACAACTATGGTTGCAACTGTGGTTAACACACCACAGCTGTTAAGTATAATCTTTACACAGATTTAATCATTTTCCCACCAGTGAAGTGTGGTAGATTAGCGAGAGGGGGACGCTCTCTAAGATTTGACCACAAGTGCTATGTAGCCACGCAGAAGATCCAGTCAAATCACTTTTTAACTCGACATGTCCTCCCAGAGTCAAAGGCCTACTGACGCTCTCATACCTCATTCTGGCCCTCTCAGAGTGAGTTTATATTTAACCGAGCTGGGCAGATCATATAGCTGGGGAAAGGGAGGGGACACTGGGAAACCAGCGTGTGGTGATCTGAGAAGAGGCACCTGAAGGATCCTGTCGTACGGTTTGAGTCCAGCACGGTCCGCTGGACCTTCAGGTCTGATCATGTTCACGTAAACACCCTTTTCCAAGAAACCGTCCGATACGCTGAATCCAAAGTCATCGCTCTCTGGGTCTTTCATCACAGTCACCTGTAATTGTGTAACACAAAATTATTTAAACAATTTAACCATGAGCTAATTTATTCTAAATATGTTCAGCAGATGATGTTGAAGTCTTAAAGGAATAGTTCACACAAAAATAAGTCCTTAGGCTATAAAAAACACTATATCTATCTTAATATAAAAATTGTAAAATAATTAAATATATATATTTTTTAAATGTTTTGTCATGTTGTCCAGTAAAAAAATCATGAGAAACAAATATGCAGAATATTACATTCACCATAAAAAAATTCCATAGAATCTACTGCAAAAAATACGGTAACAACATTTGAGGTTTTACGGTTTTAACTTAAATTTACAGTTAAATACCGTAATTGTATTAACTGATATAATGTTAATATACCAACCTATTGAAGTACTGAAATCTGTTTTGTACTTTTGAAATACACTGATAACCACCAACGTCAACTTATGTTTTTACCTGTAAATTTTACAGGAACTTACTGTTAACCATTTAACAGGTTTTTACTGTAGCTTTTTCACAGTTTTTTTTTTCCGTTGATGCAACATATTTTCAAGTACTGTAAATTAATCTTTTTAAAGATCATTTTCCAAAACTGTATGCAGTTATTTGTTTTGTTACTTAACAAAACAAAAATCATAAAAACAAGAATATAATGAAGCAAATCAATGAAAAGCTAACTAAAGCAATAAATGAATAAATAAAAGCCAAAAGTGAATTAAAAACAAAACTCCAAAACAAAATCGTTAAAGCAGCTCATTGGACTTGGTTTTTTGTCCAATATAATCGAAGCAAAGCAAAACGAAACGAAAAGCAAAGCAATACAAAAAGCAAATAAACTTTTTTTTTTTTTTTTTTTAAATGAAGCAAAGCAAAGCAAAAAATAAAGCAAAGTAAAACAAAACAAAACAAAACAAAACAAAACAAAAAAACTAAGCAAAACAAAAAGAAAAGCAAAGACAATAAAAGCTAAACAAACAAACAAACAAAAAGCAGGCCAGTTGTCATCTGAAGTAAAAAAAACAAAACAAGCAAAAGCAAAGCAAAAGCGAAGCAAAACAAAACAAAACAAAACAAAACAAAAAAGCACAACTCCAAAACAAAATCTTCAAAGCAACTCCCCGGATATATCAGTTTTCCTTGGTAATAAACCATGGTTATGCTGATGCGACAGATGTGTGCATATCATAATTTACTGGTTTTGCATGAACTTTATGAAGTATCTACAAGGAAAAATAACACACTTGAGTTTGAAAAACAACACTTCATGCTAAACCACATAAAAAGCACCTACAGTATTGACCAATGAGGAGTGAAAGATGTACCTCCCTACCCTTTCCCAGGGACATTTTCAGAGAAGATAAATACTCCCAGTGATTACTAATACCAACCATGCTGACCAACACTTACTGTTCAATTGTGTGTTCAACTTATGCTGTGAGTTCGCCCACCTTGTGCAGCTCTAACGGTGTGGGCGACAGGATGTCCTGGATCTCTTCTTTGATCCTCCGTGACTCCCAGGTCTTCTCAGACATGCGGAGCGTGCTCTTGTTCTTGGTTTCGTTGAGGAGATGCGGGGCTTTTCTCAGAGGGCTGAGGTGAGGTTGGTTGACCATCTCGCCGTGGGCCTTTCCCCCCTCTACACCCAAACTCAGGGCACTGCCGGTCATTATCGACGCCTACGGATGGAAAACAACCACAAACATTGATTCCTGAATTCTCACAAGCCAACGTTCGCCAGTGCGTTGAACTCATGTGGAAGGGCCTTCAGGCCACATTGTTTTAATAGAAAGCCTCTGATTGGGCTCCCATTAAGCGATTGTCTCATTTAATAAAACCCTATTAACCAGAGGACGTGAAGCCCATCCTCATTTACCTTTAATGAGCTCCAGATCCATTTATTTCCAATGAGCTGCGACTGAAATGTGTGTTAATTGTGAGTTCATTTGCATTTGCGAGTCTTTGAAGCTGTAATTCAATAGGTTTTATTAACTCAATCCAATACACATAGGATCAGCGTGGATCTACGTTTATCAAATTACTTTCGTACAAGAAATTGCCGAAAGCTGCAGCCCATTACGCCTTCAAAACATAATTTGAGATTTGTGCTGGCTTGCACTTACAGTAATACGTGATTTTGGTAACGTAATTGCAACAGATAAAATCCCTCAGAAACCACAAAGCAGCAATTCTCTTAATCTTCGTGTTGTACTAAACATCACCAATGACTGGTCTTTTAAATATTGCTTGTAAATCTCTCATTAAGCTAGCGTATATGTGTAACCTTGGTTAGTTGCTATGGTAAACTTTTGTTTAGTTTAAGTGCAAACATACACTAAACCTGAAGTAAATAGAAAACTATAAAAAAAAACTTAAAAACAAACAAAATACTACAAATGACAAAAACTACTGAAAGTTTAATCAAATTTAAAATAAAAATGAAAAATATATTTTACAAAAAGTTTACCTTCACTGAAAGAAATAGGTGTAGAAACTACTTTCATTTAGAAATTGCTTGTCAATTTCACAATTACAAAGAAATGGCAAGCAACACATGGAATTGAACTATGTATATATGTATATATATATATATATATATATATATATATATATTTTTTTTTTTTTTTTTTTAGTAGACAGACTAAAATAGTGCTTTTCTTGTGAAATCTACTCCAATAATCTTTTAACATAGTGTTCATGTTGTCCCAAGCTTGTATGACTGACTTTCTTCTGTACAGCACGAAAAGAGACATTGTGAAGAATGTCCTGGCTGTTCTTTTCCATTCAAATTTTACAAAAAGTTCTGCCATTTTAAATACCAAATATTTCAAATAGAATTTATATGACTAGATATAAACATGTACAAATACTTTAAAATATTTATATCAAAATAATTATTTAGTTTAAGTTTTAGTCATTTTTATGTGCATTGCAATTTTTCATGTTTTAGCTTTAATTTTTTAGAATTTTATTACTTGAATAAAATTATGACTTCAAAGAAAATATTAACTTTTTGCCTTGGCAACCAACTCAATTTAGTGTAGGTATAAGTTTTTCATCTAATATTTCAGCTTTATTTCATAATTTAAAATTTTCATTTATTATGCATTTTATTATTATTATTATTTTAATGGAA
>SCHK01098662.1:0-10019 GCA_004124795.1 Poropuntius huangchuchieni
GCAGACCCAGCCCTAGCTTTGCTTTGTCCCATCCGAGCCTTGAGATGCTTACATAGACCGGACACAAAGCTTCAGGACCTCAGACCAGCTCTTTGTCTGTCACGGAGGCTGGCAGAAGGGGAATGCCGTCTCTAAACAGAGGATGGCTCGCTGGATAGTGGATGCCATCACCCTGGCTTATCAGGCACACAATCACCTCTAGTCTTCCATATGCACATAAATGGTTGTTCATATGTGTAAGTGCTTCCGAAACCTTCCGCAGTGTTCCAATTCCAAGTGGAACAGGTACGTTTTCCCAGTGTTATCCAGTCTCACTGAGTGGGTAGTGCTACGACAACAGTGACTGGCCCTGTTATGAGCCCCAGCCTACACCAAAAAGGGACTTGCACAAGACACTGGAAGAGGCAGCATCCATGGCGCTTTGGCGGGGATCCCAATTCATCGGTATGTCATTCATCATCATGTATATAACCCTCGTTCCTTGAAGGAGGGAGCAGAGATGTCACGTCCTGTCACCACGGCTGCTGTTCCACCGCTGAGCAAAAACCTGAGTATGCATTACCTAGTTATACTTGCGCTGCGATCAGCGGCAACTGGTTACAATCATTGAATGCCAATGTGCATTGGCTTGTTTAGTTTACACTCAAAGTAGATTGATCTCTCTAAGCGAGATCCCAATTCTCCATTCCGTCCTTCAGGGAATGAGGGTTACATACATAACTGAAATGCTACTCAACTTTGAAAAAGCTCCGGGGCCACAAAACAGGGTTTTTTTTTTGTTGTGGTTTTTTTTAGGTAAGTAGACACAATCATATCATGATTTGATATATAATATTGTATGTGATATATTTTTGCTATAAATTTAAATTTAAGTTTTTATTTTATTTCGTTTTTTTATTTTGAATTATTCGCTAAATTAAATATTTTACAAATGAATGGTACCTATTACTTTCTTTTTTCTTTGGAACTTGATGGGCTCATACCAACATGTAATATTATTCATAACAAATGCATAAATCTGGCTGAAGTGCAAAAACAACCTCACTTATTAAATTAACACTTGCGTAAAAAAATAAAAGCAAAACCATAATAGATTATAAATATGATTGGATGAGCCACATTTGGCACCATTGTAAAATTAGCTGACATAACCTACAGCACCTGCACACGGTCTAATTCTGTATTAATGCACTCAGTTTTGCAACGTTACTTGGCAACCGTAAACGTATAGTTAAAGCAGACACCAGCAGAGCGTTGTGACACATCAAAAGTGAATCACTCCCATTATAATCAACGGATACACTGGAAGCGATAATCTTTGAAATTTGCATTATGAAAGCATTCATCACACAGTTTGCAGAGTAGATTATGGTTTTGTGCTTGGTGCATGTGTGAATATATTTATGTAGAATAATAAAGTAGATGAATTCAACTAAAAAAGCCATGCAAAATGCCTTACAGTGTAAATCTTTTCATTTAAAAAAGACAGAGCATCGCTGATCTTTTTCCTCATTTATATTAATATCAGCAGACCTCACATTAAAATTACACAGAGACCAATGTTTCTAAGGCAGTTGCTCAGTTAAGTTGGAGCTCTGCCTGGTCAGTACATCCACATTAAAGATTTTGGCATGAACTTCAATTTAGAGTTAACACATTTTCGCTCACATTTTGCTCACTTTTATAATTTAATCATGAAGCACGGAGGTAATGCTTCTAATGCCACCAGACAAGGCCTTCAGATATACTTTTATTGGATGCCAGACCCTTAGAACACAACAGCCATGATGTGGAGTTGCCAGCTATTACTGTATTACTGAGACACATTGAGGCCAGCAACTCAGAGCTCTTTGTTCATTGTAATAAAGTAGAATTGAGTTCATTACTGGTGTTTAGAAGAATAGTTCACCCAAAAATGACACTTTACTCACCCTTTGGCCATGCAGGATGTAGCTGAGTTTGTTTTCTTTATCGGGACAGATTTGGAGAAATTTAGCATTACAACACTTGCTCACTAATGTATCCTCAGCAGTGAATGGGTGCCATCAGAATGGGAGACCAAACAGCTGATAAAATATCAGCTGTATATCAGGACATATTTCTCACAGAATCAAGTCTTTTCAGTGCTGTAGGCAAGGAGATACACACAAGTTTAGCAATAGTCAAGTGTTCCTCTCCTGATACCATTGGAGCTCAGACACAAAAGCCCTTTCGCCAAATCCGGCTAAATCACGAAGATCTGCTGTGTAGCACATCTCTTCACAATATCAATTTTTCCTATATGTCCTTCGAAAAATATTGTTTTCATTTTCTACCATTAAGGTCATCAACTGTTCGGTAGAGTTGCAGCTTTACCTGAAGAAAATCAAATCAGAAAGCACTGTACACTGAGTTAAATGCATCAGTAATGATTTTCTGCGAAACTGCTTTGTGTGTTTCTGAGAATCTGTATTCGTGAGGTTTATGGAAACATGACAGGAGCCTTTGAGAGTCTCATCGCTTGTTGACTCCGTAACCGCCGGAGCTCCTCGATATTTAAGACCGATAATCAGTTATGTGCATATTTTTGCAAAATGATGCATTGTCGAGGAGCAATGATTAGATTAGGAGTCGTATCGAGGCAGTTTAGAGGGTAAAGCACTTGCGGTTATAATCTGATTATGGGTTTGAAATAATTAGCATGCTAATATTTCTCTTGGCCATTGTGGGTAGAGTGGTGCTCAAAGCTATTATGTGTTTTATTGGAGTGTGTGTATATGTTTCGTGGTCAGGGCTAATCAGTAATAGGTGTGTGTGCGAGCGTGTGTGTGTGTGTGTGTGTGTGCGTGGGTGTGTCTAAATCCTTCTATGCTGGCCAAAGAGGTCTTCCATGCCCGTGAGCCCTCGGGTAGCTGTGTGCTTTGGAGATAGTGCCGCTGCCCACTATCCAGGGATCCAGGCTCGATCAGACCGGGCTGTAGGAGGGCCGGAGGGGAAGTGGTGCTGATCCGGTTAGAGCATTGAGGCTGGAAGGGATTTTTAGGCACAGAGGGAAGACTCTCTCCTGATCTCTGTGACCTTCATACAGCTGTTTTGAAGTGGCTAGGACAAAACAAAGAGTTCATGGACAGAGGGAGAAATCAGGTCAGACAGCCCAATTATAGGCCTACATCAAGTGATAGAGTTTAGATCAGGGGCATCCCATCCTGTTCTTTAAGGTCTACCTTCCTGCAAAGTTCAGCTCCAACCCTGATCAAACACAGTTAGCTAATTCTAGACAGGTGTGTTGGATCAGGGTTGGAACTAAATTCTGCGGGGAAGTAGACCAATGAGATTTCACAGGGGGTGGAGCTACCCACCTTGCAACCACTCAGAACCATAGATATGTATAGATGCCCTATTTGACCGCTCCAGATACGTTGACGTGTCTGCCATCTACGTGTATATATGTATCTATGCTCAGAACACTCTAGTAAATGTATAGTAATTATGTGCCAGAGAAACAAGTGCACAGCCATCATTCAAATTCTGTGTTTGCGGTAAAACTGTATATTTCTATGGTGTTGCTAAGCTGGTGAAGTGTCTTTACTTACTGTAGAGTTAACGAATGATATCATTAACGTTGTAATGTTTGAAGCGGATGTCATAAATGTCAGTAGACCTGGAAGAAGTTAAAACGATCATTTCATTTATAAATCTGTACATTTTAGTCCTGCAGAGTTTTGCTCCATCCTTGATTAAAAACTCCCCTGCCTGCTGCTTTTTAGTAACCCTTCGACTTTGATTATCTTGTTCTGGTGTGTTTGATTAGAGTTGGAGCTGAGGTCTGCAAGACTGTGGCTCTCCAGCATATACTGTAATAGCTTTCTAACAATAACACAAAACACTGCTTAGCAGAGCCATAGCCAGTGCTGGGTAGATTTGTTACAAATTGTTACTGATTACAAATTACAGTAAAAACTGTAGTCAGTAATGTTATCAAGATGACTCATTTTAGGTAATATATTCCATAGAATAGCACTGACCATAAAAACTGACCATTTGTCACAACTTTTCTGTCACGATTTGATGCTGCTTCTTTTTTTTTTTCAAAAGATGGCACTTCAAGGACAAATATGGTATTCTTTGTGTGATTTCTTGTTTTTATGACTTGGTGGAGCTGGGTAGATTGGAGCTGGCTGTTACAGGACCTGTTGGAAACATCCTTCATGCTGTCATGCTAAACAGCACTAATGATGAATAATGATGCACATCTCTGCATGTCCAGCCTTGTACAGAGAGGAAATTATGAAAAAAGACAGTAAGAAATGGAGAGAGACAACTGGACAAAAAAAAAAAACAGAGATTGAAAAAAGAGCAAAGAACTAAAAAAAAAAGTCAAAGTTGGTCACACCGATGTAAAGATGGCAGACAGAACAATATATAAATAAAAAAAAGAAAAAGCTACAAAGTGTAAAATCAGGCCAGTGTGTCTCCAGATGCTCAGTAAGAAGGTTTGTGTGATGATTTGAATTGCAGCCAGCGCCCCCGCCTCACCCAGAGAGATGATCAGCCTCAAGGACAGGAAGAGCGACTACGACTCCACTGGAACCAACGCCAGTTACCATGGAAACAAAGGAGAGCACTCTTCCAGAAAAGACACAATGGCAGGTAGGTCTACCTTCAGCATGAGGAGGAAGATCAGTTTTATTTGAAGTACTTAACAGCAAGTAAACTAGATGTCCACTTACAGAATTGTTTTCTGAGCTTTTATATAAAACTACTTTTGAATAGACAAAAAAATAAAGTCTAAACTCTACCATTTAAGAAAACATCTATGGTCAGTTATTTTTCAACTGAATGTAAAGTTTTACACCAGAGAATGTAAACTTGAAGATTTACAATAATTTTGCTTTTAAATTAAAAATAAGGCAACACAGTGATTTTATATCCATGAATTAGAATATATGTGTTAATATATATAATATTTTGTATTTATTGTTATATTGGTGCATATCAATTATATCAATGTTTAGATATAATTATATAATGAAAATATATTAATATTTTAATGGTGTGCTTTTATTGATAATATTAATAAATGTATTTTTATTCATTAATAATTTAATTTTGTACTGTAAATATTAAGGGGGCAACAACATTTCTAGCAGAATTGATTGATCCATTATTAATTAAATGTATTGCGTATCAAAATGTGTCATAATATACAAATCAAAATTAGTCTGATACTCAAATGTTGTATTTTAATATATGTGAGAAAAAACCTACACTGTCTGGGTTTGAACTCTTGGCCGGCCACATGTAAGTGTTATTAGGATAAAGTGTGTTTCCGGTCCATCAAGCTTTATCCCTGACTCACATTCGGTTGAAATAGAGCCCAGAGTTCCTTGCTACAGCCCTGCCAGGGTATCTTATAAAAGGATGGATTTGTTTCACTCTCAATAAGTACAATTTCCAGAAATCTCATACTTGTTTAATGCTTGATTTATTTTAAAAAACACTCTCTGCACATTCACACTCTCGCTTTCATCCCGCAGTTCAAACCTCCTGTGGAACATCCACATTGTTCCGCAACTCGTACGAGACTTCAAATGACGAGATCAAACACAACCAGGTGAGCAATGAATCAGCCTGAGACGACTCAACTAACCAGGGTCAAACAGGGACTGCAGTATCAAGGCTGCATGAGAAATATGCCTCTAATTGTGGAAATCCTCGCAAGAAAATCAGACTCCATTTACGTTGACTACAACTGTTATGCAGCTATGTTGAGATAAGTCATTAGCGAATGTTTTCAACACAAGGCAGCTGTCTATCTACCAATCCAGAACTGTGTTGGCAAACAAAAGGCTGAAGATCTATCCGTTCTTGCATAGACCTGTCAGATGTTGTTTATTTTACTTTGTGAGCCATCGTGCTAATGAATTGCAACTATACGCTTCCAAGTGCTAGGCACTTTGGCCATATAGAAGATATATTACTTCTACTTGACAAGGTTGATCATGGTAAATTTTCAGATTTCATATGGATAAAGTTTGCCAGATGTCCCTGGCACACTTCCGAACCACACCGTATGTTGAGTCAGTCGACAGAAATGCTTTCCCAGACGAGCAGCTGCGAGGAGGCTGGGTACTGATAAGCCTGGCTTCCACATGGATCTTTCCTTTCGGTAGCTGGAGAGCATTCAGCTCTGAATCTTTTTCAATTAGTAACATCTCATTTTCTGCTTCAAATCTCTCTGTTATCGAAAACAGCTCTGAATGGACAGAATATGTGAATTTAAAGGGTTAGATCGCTCAAAAATGAAACGTTTGTGATCATTTACTGACCTTGTGTTGTTCTAAACTCACCTGGCTTGCTTCCACAAAAGAAGATGTTAGGCAGAATGTCTGCATGTGAAATATCTTCATGAAATATTAAATGGGTCATGAAATGCAGTTTCTGATTTCTGTGGTATGTTTCTCAAAGTTAGTTTATAAAGTTTGCAGAGGTTTCACACTCCAAAAAAAATCCAATATTTGTAAAAATAATCTTTTTTTTTGCCATCCTCATTTCACTGTCTGTGAAAAACAATCAATTTCAAGGGGCGTTACCTCTCGCAGATACAGACGTAAATGCCTGCCGCTGCCATTGGCTCAATTCACTGCACCATATCCATAGTAAAAAAATAATCTGACGGGGTAAAAACTTAGAACAACACCATCAGCATGTTTAGAATAATTCATAAAACAGTCCATAGTGAAAGTGAAGTGCAAATGAAAACTTTATCTCTCAGTCTCTCAGGCACATCATTAAAAATAAATTGAAGTCATGCATTTCTAATGCTCAGATCTTCAGGAGGCGATGCAAGTGCAGTTTCTTTACATCTTATTCCTCGGATTACTTACGATGATCATCACGATTTTCCAAATTTCAAATCTGAGCATTTCAGAAGGGTATAGAATAATTCATGGTTTAAACTGGTGAGTTAGCAATATTTTGAGTCTCCTTTTCATGACACCTGTAAGTGCTCTTTGCGAAGACATTTTACTATAACAGCTGGAAATGATAGAGTATTGTAAAAACTCCATGTATTCGTAATGTTCCTCTGGAAAGTCTCTGGACGGTTCTGTTGACCAACTTGACTCACAAATCCTTCTTTCACCTCAGGTCCCAGTGCCGCCCGTGCCACAGGAGCCGCCGCGCAAGGACTACGAGGCGTACCCCATCTATCAAAACTCCACTAGGAACTTTGAGGAGCCATTTTTTGAGGATCAGGTCCATCGCCCCCCTCCCGCCACCGATCTGAATATGCACCTGGGACTCAAGTCCACCGGGAATTACGTGGACTTCTACTCTGCCGCCCGGCCCTATAGCGAACTCAACTACGAAACGAGTCACTACCCCGCGTCCCCCGATTCTTGGGTTTAGGACTTTGAGCACATAGAGGCCGGGAAACTGCATGTGCATGCATATCACAAAACATTTTTCAGCGAGTTTTGTTAGTCTAAGCTGGTTCCATGGCGAATATGAGTGGAGTTGAGGAAAAAAAAAAAACAGAAAGCGAGAGAGAAAAGAAGGCCTTGACAGAGCGAGAAAGAATGCATGAGATGAGAGAGAGCACATACTTTAAAGAGAAGCGAAAGCTTAACCTTTGGAGTAGAAAGTGGGTTTGTATTGAAAGGTATTTGAAAAGTGTAGAGGGAAAAAAACAGAAATATAGCAGAGGAAGGCGAGGTATGTAAGCACAAGAAAATCAAGTTTGTAAAACGAGCTACGGGAACAGCTTTTCAGCATTTTCGAAACTTTCTTTTCAATTATTTGGCGTCACGGTGGATGGAAAGCTTTTTCTTTACACATTTTCCACACTATTTTTATTTGATCTTTTTTAATTCGATGTAAAGTATTTGGTGTACATTAAAGAGATGCATTACACAAGTGCATTGTGTAAATTACACAGACCACTCGGTTCTTCCCATGGCTTTGGGTATTTGTTTTACAGTACAAGAAAAAGACAAAAAACAAAAAAAGAATCCTCGAAGAGATGTGTTAACCTTCAGTGTACCTTCCCCAAAATTACATTTGAAGAACAAGGATGTAAACGCCAGTATCGTTCGTTCTGAAAACGTGAATATGTCTGTGGCAACTAAAACAAAAGCAAGATGAAGACCGGAGCATCATTCCACTCTCCTCTCCTCGTCGATGAAGTGCTTTCTCACTGCCTACAAAAATAGATGTAGATTTTTGACATAGATTCTTTTTTCAATTTCACTTTTTTCTTTCTTGATGACTCGGTGTGGAATAAAAATAAATGCGGCTATTTGTCATCCATATTTGCAGGAAAACTGTCTGTTTTAGACCTTGATCTCAGTTTTCCGTGCTAAGTGACTGTGCCAAATTTTAAAATCTCTTCAATCAGCACTGGAGACATTTTTAAGTTTTTCAGTTAGTTACTTCTTCGATTTGTACCTGCGTTTTTTGTTGATAAGTGTGTTTTATTGGAATTAAGCGACATAGAAAACACTGGAATACTACCAGGAGGGCAAAACGTAACTTTGCGAGCTTAATTCCCTCCAAAGATGTACAAAAAACCCCTGTCTCTCAATGTTAGTTGAGTGTGTGCTGTATGTCGATCAGTGTTTGCTATGAAAGGCTTTGTTTCTGACAGGTGGCTTCTTCTGTTTGACTTGACCAGAGATGATGAACTGCTACACTGAGATGTTAATAGAGAATGATAAATATATAAATATGAATATAAATATAGATCTATATAATTTTTATGTGCTGATGTCAGTGTCACTGAAAGCAACAAACCAGAAAAGACTTGTACAAAAAAAGAGAAACGATTCTGTTTACCTTCATGTTCTGATTCCAACAGAGAAAAGAGAAAATGAAACTTGAAATGTTGACCTGGTCCCAGTTGTGTTGTTACCAAGCTACTAAAAAAATCACGCTGGATTTGGATGATGTTCTGATGTCAGGACAATAAATTACTCTTTGCGATTTGGAGCCGTTTTCTTATGTCCAGTAGATATGCCACAAAATCATCATCATTGTCACACCCCAACGATTTGGCGTTCGAAGCAGTTACACCGGTATTACCGCTGCTTGGACACTAGGTGGTGCTATTCTGCAGATAAATTTGGTTGTCAGTTCACCTTTTAGTGCTTTTGTGTACACACACAGTTCAGTAATGCACTTAGTGAAAAAACACATTTGCAGAAATTCTACACTGTGTGTGCGGAACCGAACTGAATAACTAGTTATTAATGCCGTATTTTTAAATTATAGTGTAAGATATCACAGCAAAAGAGGTACGTCTTGACTCGGTGTTGCCAAATCTTGCTATAAAAAAACAGCAAAGAAAAACAAGCCTAGAATAAACTTAAATCCAAAAGTGTTATATTGGAAATAAACGGCATACCAAAATATTGCTACCTGCATGTGCTTATCCATAAAATAAATAGCTTTATAAGCCAAGCCCAAAGACTCTTAGTAAGCGATGCTTTACGTAACTGAGCTCAGTCTGCAAAACACGATGGCTCTGTCAATCGGCGAACATAACATTTGTCACTGTAATGTTATTTCTAGTGCTGGACAACGATTAATCGCATCCAAGATTAACGTTTTTTTGTTTATATAATATATGTGTGTATACTGTGTATATTTATTATGTATATATATAAAGACACACATACAGTATATATTTTGAAAGTATTTACATATATATTTATATTCATTTAATTTATATTATATATAAATATATTTAATATATAAACAACATATTGGTCTTAAATATATACATGTGTGTGTTTTCATATATAATAATAAATACTGAAGAAGTTATGTTCCAAATTTGAGTTTGATATTTTAAAAAATGAGCTTTCAGTGAGATTTTGTTTGGGTGTAGTACCAGGCTTTTCCACTAGATGACCATCAAACCCCATTAGTAACCAAATAAGGGCGTTTTTCCACACTTTTCTCAATAATTATGAAGTAGACATCACATTCAGAAACATTATGGGCAATATATATATATATATATATATATATATATATAT